>JAVSBV010164064.1:0-14305 GCA_033117975.1 Parotocinclus spilosoma | reverse complement strand
ACCCTAGTGTGATGGAGGAATATGCCTAATTATTTAACTAACTTACTATTACAGGTTCCTCCATGTACTGATGGCTCCTAAAGCAATTACATGGTGAACAATAGCTTTGTGAGCTTTCCATTCTCACCACATTCACTCCAGCAAAGCTACCCGGAAGTGTTTTATTAATTATCTATTTGGAAACCTCATGTCAGCCTCAACAGCTATATCCATGACAGAACCAATGTTACAACTACACATGCTTACACTGGGGCAGTTTAGAGAGACCAGTTAACCTAACGTCTTTAAAATGTGGAAAGTGTGCAGAGAAAACTTTTGTGAACATGCAAACTTCACATGGGAGTAGTCCATGTCTGGGATTTACAGAGCTATGAGGAGAACAAACAAAAAAAAGCCAGCCAAATCATATTCAATAAGAATTTATACTGCTCACATAATGAAATATCCCCTACGTTTTTTGAGCAGTGTAGAATTAGTCTATATAAGCTAATTACACTGTTTTTTTATGAAGATGGTAGAACATAATTGTTTTACACTGAGGTCAATAAACTCTATTCATCTTCGTATTCAAAAAAATTAAGGTTTGAAATCTGCGGCAATTCAGTGATTTGGAAGTCATCTCAGAACAACTGCATAACCTACTAATGCAATATACACTATGTTCTTTAAGCAGTTGCCAAACATTAGGAATTTGTTCTCCCCTACCAATAGTGAAGTCCACCCAAAGATGTAAAAATCCTCGAATGCACTTTAGAACTAAAAATAAAAAGTAAACGTGTGATTATTTGAAACAGCAGTTAAAATGTGGAAAAATGCAGTTCAGTGAAATGAAGTTGTTGTTTTAATACAATATTGCAGTTTTGTATAAAAAAATGCAAATCACACTTTAAAACTTAAAACAATACAAACTTTAACTAAACATAAATGCATTTAATGCAGTATCCTGATGGAACAGAGCATTGGTTACTACACATAACTTAAGTTCTTTAATCAAGTTCTAAGACTTTCATCCCCCCCCCCATTTAGTTCACACTTAACTATAATCATACAAGTAAAGGTATTAAAGTCTTAACCTCCATAATACATTCTTTGCAAACTGCATATTATGTGATCTGTACATTGCCTGAACACCCATACCGTACAATGCTTATCATATTATCTGAGATTTATTTATGATTATATTACAGACATTTATGATAGTTATTTATGATATTTCAACATTACAATGGGAATCCAATAATGCACATAAATAGTCAGCAAAAAACACACCCAATGTGTTTACCACAAACATTGGCCACACAAAATAATGTTTTACAAACCCTGTAGCTGTGGAAGAGTTCTATGGCTCGAAGGACATCAAACTTGCGTGCCATAAGGAACTTAACCGCTACATCCCAGGTCAGGGGAGAGACACCATGCTGACTTGTCCATTTAGTGATCTCCTCCAGGAACTGCTTAGTTGCCTAGAACATGAACATGAACGCATAAGCCAAATGTCCTGCATGAAAATTCTGGAAAGTTAAACTGGGTAGTAGTAGCTGCACATTTGTTAGTTCTAAAAGTACAAAAAGATATTTTTTTCTTAGTTGTTTAGTTTATCTAAATAAAAAATATAAACATGGTCATTTATTTTTTGAGGAAATGATCCAATATAACATACAGTATCTAGGGTTATCCCTTGTGCAGCAATAACTGCAGCTAATTAACTGATTAGGAACAGCTTTAACTCTGATGATGGGATTTCCCACATGAACTGCGTTAACATTTCTATCGGATTAAGTTCAGGACTTTGCCTGTTTTGTTACAGTAGACTAAAGTTAATGCTTTGGAATGGCCAGAGTGACTTGTGTGTCATTGCCTTGGGACTCACTTTCTCTTGGATTCATGGATAACTGTCCTGACATTTTCCTTTAGAATTTGCCGATATAATTAATTACTCATTATTCATGCAATGACTGCAAGCTGCCCTGGACCAGATGCAGCAAAACCGACAAGAATCATGATACAACCACCACAATGTTTAAGTTTATTCTCTAGACGATAATGCTACTCAATTTCTTTTACTTCTGCTCACAAAACATTTTCCCAATAGCCTTTTGGGTTGTTCATGTGCCACATGATGGGCAGCGATGCTCTTTGTGTGCTTCTTATGGCCCTACCATGCACATAATTGTTGTTGACTTGCAGAGATTTCTCCAGATTCTCTGAATCTTTTGATGATATTATGGACTGTAGATGATGAAATCCCTAAAGTCCTTGCATTTGCATGATGAGAAATGTTGTTCTTAAATTGTTTGTCTATTTGTTAATACAGTTGTTCACAAAGTGGTGAACCTTGCCCCATCCTTGCTTGTGAACAACTGAGTTTTTTTGGGATGCTCCCTGTATACCCAATCATGACACTCACCCATTTTTAATTAACCTGTGGAATGTTCCAAACAGGTGCGTTTTAAGCATTTCTCAACGTTCCAAGTCTTTTGTTGCCCCTGCCCTTGTTTTTTATGAAAAAACAAACAAATAATCAAGTTTATCAGTCTGAGCACGGTACAGAGCAATGACATCATGTAAGTATTATATATTCTGTAAATCAGGGGGTACTTGTACATTACAACTCCAATAATGGATATAATGCCTTATACTGTGAGGATTTTCTGGCTGATTGGAATGAATTAATTCAACGTATATTGAATTGACTTAACGTCCTTATCTGAAAAATTTGCTCGGTACTCGTAGTTTTCTGTACTTGACAAATCTTCTGGAACAAATTAACAATTAAAAAGGTGCCACAGTATTTAAGCTTCCTGTTTTTCAGGTTTTCCTCCTGAGCAAAGGGTTAATCCATCAAATTTCCCCATGCATTTTAGCAAAAATCTCAAAGACTCAAAGATATGCCAACATCTTGATTCTTATGTTTATCCACTGCCAAAAACACTGTGGCCTAAATTAACTCAAATATTTATCATCTATCTTCCAAATACTTCTTTGGTTTTATTTGAAACACTTGTATAATACATAATTTGCCCATAGTTTGTCAAATAATGGCCATGCTAGCTGTTTATTTTATTTTTCTGGTAGCTCCTGTTGTTGGATTAAAGTGTCTTATGTGTGGGGCAACCTAGCAATGAACAGTATAGGCTAATTATACAGAAATATACATATTACAACATATATTTAAAAAACAGTTTATACTATAATGGGGTTTGTTTTGCAATTCATGTTGTAATGTGTATATTTCAGTATAATTATACTGCTCATTGCTAGGTTGCCACAGACTTCTCTGGTCCCGAGGTAATCTGAGATGGACTGATGCAAAGTGGAAGAGTATCCTGTGGTCTGACAAGTTCACATTTCAAATAGTTTTTAAAAAACCTGGACGTCATGTCTAGTTGGCCAAAGAGGAAAAGGACTTTCCAGATTATCAGCACAAAGTTTAAAAGTCAGCATCTCTGATGGTATGGGGGTGTGTTAGTGCCCATGGCATGAGTAACTTGCACATCTGTGAAAGCACAATTAATGCTGAAACATATATATAGGTTTGAGCAACATCTGCTGCCATCTAAGTAACGTCTTTTTCAGGGACGTCCCTGCTTATCTTAGCAACACAATGCCAAACCACATTATGTATTATTATGTATGTGTTACAACAATGTGGCTTCTAAGTAAAACATTGTCATAATACTACATTGCAATATAATACAATACAACTACAATTACTATGATTATACTGACAAAACAACAAAGACTGACTATGATAATGTCCATTCAACATCCATTTTGCTCAACAACCTGTTCCGCAGAAGGCAATGCAGTCACTGAGCGATGCATACCTGTACATCTTCAGACATGACAAAATTACAGCAGATAAGCTAATGGTTTCAGAATGTTTTCTGAAAATAAAGATAACGTGAACGAGTTGAGGCTTACACATCCTAGTTCTAACATACTAATTTATAACGAATTTGAAGTGTGAGGTAAGTAAGGTCCTACAGGTGGTACAAGAAAAACCCTATAGAGATCCCTTCTTTGTGAGCCTAGCACCTTTGCCTTGATTTGAGCCAGGAAAACCCCCTCCTAAAATGAGTTGGATGATTGGATAGGATAGTCGACAGCATCATCAGGAGGATAAAACATTTTTTCTGAAAGAAGCTTTTTGTTTGTGTTTGTAAGGAGCCTGTGTTCTGTGCTGTGATTATAAAACAGGACATGCAACACTACAAGCAGTCAACTCTTTCACCAGCCTACACTGTGGCCTCACATACAACCACCCACAGATCCTTAGATTAATCCATGAAGCAGCAAAGGAGCTTTCTTCAGAAGCTCTCCTGAAAACCCAACGTGCTCAAATAAGCTAGCAAAAATAACATGACTTTCACTGGCCATTACCATTACCATTACCATTACCTAGACCTCGGTTAAACAGATATGGGAAACCTAAACATAGGCTAGTACTAAAGGAAGGAATCTTAACTCTAAAAATCGATAAAGGGGCAGGCTTTGACACATTTTGCAAAGATTACATGTAAAGGGAAGAGTTAGTTAGTTTGGCTAGGATTTGGAATGTATGGTGTACATTATTTACTATTTACAGTAATACAAAAGAAGGCCCTACAACACTAACACACAAGCTCAGATATCCATGTGGGAATTAAATGGTTTACTCCCAACACATCAACTCTGCTCAAAACTGTTCTGAACCCAAGACACCAAGTCCTGTAAATTGCAATGTGCAGCTGCAACAGGCCCCACATCCCACAGATGCTCGATTTGATTAAAATCCTAAAACATTGGAAGCCAGTTTGAACACTTTAGAAGGTGGACAGGGGATTGTTAGCACCCTGACTGAACTGCAGCTATACTCAGCAGGGTGCAATGCAAAACATGTTGTGACATTTTCCTCCTCTTGCCAGTACACATTTGTGCCAGAGTACCCTTCTGTCAATTCTGAACAGAAAATATTGAATGTAGAAAGCCTTCGATGCCGAAGCACATCAATGAGCCTTGGGCACCCAGAATTTTGTCCCTGGTTCATGGACTGTAGTACTGTTGAGGTATTCACCAGTACTGCCTGGGAGCACCTACAAGCCTTGCCATATTCATTAATGACCCAATTTTGACATCCTCATAGAAGCCAGGTACTGCCGCTCAACTATTTGCATGCATGCACTGTCAATTTGTATACAGCGGCATAGTTGTGTCAGGACAAAATTAGAATAAGGTGCAAGATTGAGCCAAGATATCTTTATACAAGTGCATAGCATCAACATTAATCAAACAGCCACCCAGCCTTTCAAGCTAGACCTGAAACAAATATTATTATAAAGAACTGGACAGTGGCATGCAGTGCATACAGAGGGTACCCCTTCCACTTTATGTACGGTATTTGATCTATTCTGCCTTGATGTTTATTTATGAACGATGAATACTTGGCACCTTTTTCAGTATGCTGAGAAGGGGTAGACAGCTATGAGCCAACCCTCCTATAGGTGCCATGCACCCATCTTCCAGAACTGATATTTCATATAACCACCTAGTTTCTGTTTTGATACGTTCCACTAGAGCATTAGCAGAAGTGGAAAGCTCAAAAGCGCTCAAAATTTGGCTCCACCTTGTGAGAAAATGAAAAGACTAAATATACACCTTCAGCACATCTAAGGCAACAGCATGATTTCGCACTTCAGCGGTGTACCGTGTGCTGAACGCTTCATTAGCTGGAGGAGTCAAAACGCTAAATGTGAACAAAGCTTTATATACATTAATGTACTAAGAACGAACTAGGAATGCCAAATTTCTCTCGATTACTAGTGGTCATAAGTACTCTACAACATTACCCTTTTTTTCTTCTTTCCATTCAAACTGTATAATAAAATTATTACTTTCCCTTTGGACTTGTTTTAAATAAAAATTAAGCTATTCTTTACAGCTAAACAAATGTCCCTAGCATTGAGCAGAGATTTTCCAGTTACTTAAGAAGGTCAAACTGTATCTCAAATGTAGTTGATGAGACTTTAGATTTATAATTGATTGACATTTATTTATATGACCTTTTTCCATTGTCCCAGTCAGTTTTCACACAAAACTGCTTTTTCTAGATATCTGGCCCGTGTCACGAGAGGTCAAAAGAGTTTAGCCACTTCCTGAAAAACTATTCCTCCCACACACAGATACATAAACAGATTCAGACACAGGCCCACGCATGCACAGTCGTATGGGCATAGAAAGACAGACACAGACAAAAAACAATTAGCTACATCCATGTAAACACTTTAGTTCAATATGAAATATTTATATAAAGTATAAGAAGATTATAAAGAGTAAAATCATAAAGAATAAACCAATAATATGACACAAATTCAAATTAACAAGACAAAATCTAAAGCAAATCTCTAAAAGCTAAAAGGTTTTCTAAGCTGACTGCCCTTGTGGTCACTATTGGTTAATAGTGTGTTTTAGTTTTACTCACACTTTCAAGAAAAGATGTTTCTGTGGATATCTGTGGAGATCCTGCTGCATCAGCAAGATTTACAAGGGAAATGACTAGTCATAAGAACAGCGCTTGATTCTCAATTTTAGTTAACTTTCCTCAACCATGACTCATTTCATTCACCAAAAACCTATGTATAAATAAAAATAGTGCCTAAGTTACAGTAAGCCATGCATTTCGACTTCAAGCCTCTGTGACTACATATCAGCCAAATATATCTTAAATCATGGTCACATATGTGCATGTCACTCCTTTTCGCAACATAAAAAACCCTAACAAAAAAAACCCCACTTTATTCTTGGAGCACATTCAGCAGTCTTGATCATTAAATAAGCATCTTTCCCTAGGGATTGGAGCTCTGCTGCCTAAAACATCAACGTCTTACAACCTTAAAAGGGCATTAGGATTAATTAGTTTAAGAGACTGCTGAAAAATCTTTTGATAACTGATAGGTTTCCTGAAAACATCTCTAACGGCTTATCTAGAAAGGTGACCAAAGTTCTACGCACTGGGAAGTTCATCGCACTGAATAATTTAAACTTTGCCAGCTGCAAAGAAACAGCTTTATACAACTTACAACGAAATGTGTAAAAGCATGTCTTCTTCTGTAATTAGTAAAACATTTGAGATCTAACTAACCTTGTGTTTCTTGTAAGCTAGTCCAACAGACTGAGTGCCTTTACAGGTGCTTAATAATCTGATCATATTCAGATTTGAGCAATTATCCAATTACTAAAGCAATCATGTAAACATCATACTCGGATTTGTCAGATCAGACTATAATATGGAAAGCATATTACAAAATCTGATAAAGAGAGCTGGGTTTTATTTCAGAAGCCATATACTCTAGATATGCTTATATGATTTCAATCAGTTTCCTCAGGCTGTACATGCATGCAAACATAACCATATAGTGTGTAGAGCTGTCCTGGAAATGGCTAGCTTGTTTCTCTTGCAGGACCTGACAATGCTGCAATTAAACCCAACACTACAAAATGGCTATCAGAATCCAAACTGTGGTACATGAATTTCATTATTTTAAGTTGGGCACAGTTGCTGCATCACAGTTTGTATGTTCTCCCCATGACAGTGTGGGAATTTTTTTTAACTACGGTTTCCTTCCACATTTTAAAGATGCTTGATGCTGATAGTCCAAGGTTGAAATCCCACCTCTGCCAAGCTGCCACAGTTGTAAGAGGATAGAGATTCACAGCTGTTATAATGAAAGTGAAAGTAGGGAACATGGCTGTTCCACATGATGTCTTACATTTACATTGCATTTTGTTTTTTGCGTGAATTTGCGTAAACAGAATAAGGCACACAGGTATCCTTTTATTTGAAAACAAATAACTTTTGGGTGGTTAATGTGTAATCCTCATAGGCAGTGAATAACAGCACACAGCCCTTTACTCCTTATTAGGAATAAAGATAATTTAACCCAATATATTATGCAACATGTCACACTTCAGCATGGTAGGCGTTTTGGTTTGGTGTGACACTGTGGCACAATGGTAAATATTGCTGCTTGACAGCTTCTAAAATCTCTGGTTCGATTCTGCATGGGTTCCCCCCCCCCCCATGTACTCCAATTGCCCCAATGAGAAAAAAAAAAGGAATGAAATACATTCTGGACTGAAATGACTTTCACAAGGTATCTCACCCATGTGGCAATTTCTCTTTTGCCATAGCATACTGTTGTTGTTAATTACTTAACACTTGTAAAGACACAATGTGACAGCCTCAACCTGCTATACTAATTTTATTGTTTTACACTGCACGCATGTAGCCCAGCACAGGACAACTAATGCTTAAACTGGTGCTTATTTTTCACACTCACTGTCCCTTTGCTACATATCTTTCATCAACGGTGTCTATTTTGGCATCAGTCAATACTGAACAGGAAGAGATGTGCGTCATCAGCTCTGCCCATGCCTGTGTTTCGTTCCCGTGCCTCTTTCTCTCTTACACTCGCCAAACCCCCCACCCAGCGATTCCTGGGAGACGGCGCATTCCACAGTTGAGCCCTCAGACAGAGGAAATGCTTTTAGCAGCTTACTGATAGAGTGGTTACGCTGCTGTACATATCCAGTAAAAGAGGTTAGAACCAAGTGCTGTCATCTACCATCATACATACAGTAACCACAGCAGACTAAGAGGAAGTACTGACACGACCCATTGTCTTAGACCTCTCCTGAACCTGCAGGTCTTTTTCACTCTCATACAGAGACCTGGGCATAGGTCCTTACACCAACGATACAGTTAAGAAGTCAGAGACGGACAATAAAGAAGTGCATTTAAAAGCAATATTCATAACATATAATAAAAAAAAATGTAAATGACAAGAGGTAAGAAAAATAAAATAATTCCTGCCCCACTGTGATGGAAATTATACTTCATTGGTGATTTCATTAGTTATGTTTGCAAAGGTAGTGCGTAGAAACTGACATGCACAAACTGCCCATGAGCAAAACTACAATGCATCACCTTGAGTGAAACCCTGCTATTCCAGCATATAGTACTGTGCAAATGTCTTCTAAATTTTTCAATATACTCTTCTTATTCTTTATTTAAGTTTTAGTGGACACTGTAACTTTGTAGTTCTACAACTACAGACTGATATTCATCTGTTCTGTAATGGTTAGAAGCCCCACAGTACCAGCGCAGATCAGGTACTATTTGGATGTTGGACCATTCACAGCTCTGCAGTGACACTGATGTTGTGGTGGGGTGTTGTATAGTATTGCATATTATAATGGTATCAATGGATAAGACACAGCAGTGCTGCTGGAGTTTTAAACCATCTTAGTTAAACTGTCCACCAGCCAAAACTGTCCAGCCCTCAGGAATCTGTAGGCTGCGTCCTGTGACCATTGACAAATTTAGAGGACGACTAACAAAATGCGCAGGAACAGGTGAGCTGCTGTCACAGACTTTACAGTTGAAAAGGTGAATGTCTCTAAAAAAATTTGGACAATGAGTCAACAGTGCTTTAAAACACATCCTCTCATTTTAGTGCGGATAATGGCCCGCCACCCAAATATGTAGAGAAAAAGATGGATTACGGTCTGTAGAGCTGCAAAGTGCAGAGACCACTAAAATATGTCTTAATTATCAAAGCATAAACAAAAAAGAAATATAGAACACCTATGAATTTGGAACAGTACAGTATCTTGTTGTGGAGAATGGTTTGGGTAACAAATATACAGACAATGGAAACCATTTTTGGTTAAGATATCTGTTTGGAAAATTAAAATACCACATATGCTACTCATTGAAATCAAATTATGGAAGTTCAGATAGTGGGGTCAGCTTTACTACTGTCAATACTACATTATATTATTTAGCAGACGCCCTTATCCAGAGCGACTTACAACTCATACAGTCTTACAATTCAAGCAATGGTGAGTTAAGGGCCTTGTTTAAGGACCCAACTGTGGCAGCTTGGCAGAGGTGGGATCTGAACCCTGGACCATCAGGTCCAGAGTCCAGTACCTTAACCTCTAGGCTACCAAAGCCCAAATAATAAAGCTGTGATGTTGTGATGCTGCCTTTTGGGGGGTGGGGGAGGGGGATAATACACGCTGATTAAGAACCAGGATTCTATCATTTTTGTGACAGTAAAATTTGTCAAATTTGCAGTCAAGCTAGACAGACAGACTAGTTTTAACTCATATTATTCATAAATAATGCCAATCAAGCTCAACATTTTTCATAGTTTGAGTGGATGGTGGAATTACATACAGAATTAGTGCATTCAAATATTAAGTAAGCCTGTAGTACACCTTCAGTCATAAACTACCATTACTTAAATTTCTCCCAAATAGCCTGCTCATTACTTTTAAACGCTCACTAGACTCGGTAAAAAAAAAAAAGTGCTGTACACAGTCCTTTGCATGACTCTAATTAGCACCAGGAGAAAAGTACTCACATGTAACATCACTTCCACAATTTAATTTAGAATGAAGGATGAAAATGACAAAAAAATGAATTCTTAATCTGACTACTAGATATAGGGGCACAGTACCTTTGCTGTCTCAATCTTGACTCCTTGTAATTGTATTCTACATTTTAAGTTATAACTCCTCAGTACATAAATTAAAAGTTAAATTACCTCATGTATGTGAACGATATTCAATGACAATCTATATTTATAAAGAATTTATAAAGAATCCCTCATTGTTAATGATCACGTTTCTTCGGTCTTAATATCTGAATGTTTTCACATACTAAATGTTTTAAACAATTCATTGATTTATAAATTCCTTACATTTTAGACATGTTATTTTATTTGCATTGATTTATATTTTATTTTAACAGGCCTTCTGACCAATGTTAACTTGGACTAAGGATATGAAATATGAGATGCGCCCATTTTCCCAAAGGCATCCTTAATCTCATCTTAGTTGGGATGTTTACTGTGATTCTCGCTCTACATTTAACGGCGGTCTTTGTGATGCAATGTTTTTGGGAGATCCACTCCGACTGATCAGATTGCAGTCAGAGTTCAGAGTTAGGTACCACAACCACCACAAAGCGGTGCAAAAAACAACAACAAAAAAGCTGCAAGCAAATCTTTGGCACATGCAAAGAGCATTGAGTAAAGCATATTTAAAAATGTTTAGCCATCTATGGTTTTGTCAAATTATGCAAGCACAGCTAAGGTTACAAAAATACAATTGTAAGCTACTAAAATGATCATGCTAAGCCTGAGACTATAAATAACTAGCAATCATAAAGGATGTTTCCGGTTCCCTATGGTCTCTATAGCAGGAATGCCAGGACTAATGGGACAGGAAAATAGCTTCCAAATGTATTGCATTGCTCACAAAGAACTGTACTTTAGTGTATTCTTGCCTTCTTTCTGAACACATTTGTGTGATTAATATAGCTCGAACCACTTAAAGCACCAACACCATTCATACATTTAGGTACATAACCGCTGTCCTGTGTAATTAGTCCGTGTATTTAGTGTACACTTTTACTCTGGTGGAAGTCTATTTGCTAGGTCTTGCCCCGGTTTGTCAACATTGCATTATTTCCTAAAAGGAAATGCAGGTCTAGTGCACAAATATCAGTTTTTAGTGCTTACTCCATCCATTTTATCCAACACTTCAGTTAAATTAATGTAACGCTAAAATTGTTTATCTAAAAAAAAAAAGCGCCGTCTATAATTGACTATATCCTAAATAGCTCCAAAACGCCCTACGTAAGACATGGCTTAAAATAAAAGTGTTACGATTAAAGTAGTGCACTTTCTAGCTAAACGAGAGCTGTTTGGACTTCAGCCAAATCTCTCTTTAGCTCGGGTTATTCATATTAGTAACTCAGTAGTTTAGCAATTCCACAGATAAAATAGTAAACGTTTATATATAACAGCTTTTAAACAGATTTCGATACGTTGTTTTTGAAGCTTTGGACGGGTCCTGGAAGCTTCTCATTTCCTCCATTTCGAGGAAACATTGCGAAACCTAGACCGATCCATATCTGATGTATATCATCGGGGGGGGGGGGTTAAGCACTAATCACAAAAGAAAGATTAATATCCTCTACGGAAACTGAATAAATTAGTTAAAAAAAAAAGCAACAACAGAGTTGTCTTCACTTACCTGTTCTTCTTCTGGCGATAAAGTGGCAGCCATTCTTCAGGTCGGATTCAGTTATTAAAAAGTCACCTTTTCTCCCGTCCAATGTTTAATCTCTCCTCCAGGAACGGAACAAGCGATGCAGCTAATTACACATGCACCTAGACCAGCCTATTCCTATTAGCGATCAGCAGATGTTACAGCTATTTCGACTTACAGATCAACAGAGCCGCCTATATAACCCCCGTGTCTGGAGAATAAACTGAAAGTCGGACGCAGGCCTGACATTTATCATACCTGCACGATCGAAATGACTAAACGCTTTGATCCAGCATCAAAATCAACCACGTCGATCTAGCAGAGCCCACTGGCGATACTTTAAACACATAGTTAGCTAGCTGCTCGTGTGGCTAGCTAACGTCAGATTAGCCAAACAGCACGCAGAACCTCATAAACGTCCGTTTTTATTGTCAATCGAGGAAACCGCGAGCTGCCGAATCCCGGAGCATCACGGTATGATACTAAACCAAGAGGGAAAAAAAGTTCAGCAACAGCTCTGGGTTCCTCCCGCTCGCTTTCAGGCGTTTAGCTTGACTTTAAAGCAGCTCGAAAAAGCTAAAGTTGTGCAAGCGCCCCCTGCAGGCTACAAGAGTATACCAGTCGTATTATTATTTATTTCAATGGGAAGCTCCTCCTACGCCCATTCATAAAAAAAATCCAGTCTCGGGAGCGGTGAGATGAAAGCACTGTGCCCCAAGCTATCATACACTACTGTTTATGGGAAAAAAAGATGTTGGGATACATCTCTTTATCATGAATTAGGGTATTTCATTTAGTTCTATTGCAACATTTGTATACAATCAAGAACCCAGCCATGCAGTCTACCTTTAAAACCATTTGAATTCGAGCATGCTATGTCTGCGTGGGTTTACTCCGGGTACTCCGGTTTCCTCCCACAGTCCAAAGACATGCGTGTTAGGTTAATTGGCGTCTCCAAATTGTCATTGAAGTTTAAAAGCCAGCATCTCTGATGGTATGGAGGTGTGTTAGTGCCCATAGCATGAGTAACTTGCACATCTGTTTATGCACCATTGAAAGGTACACAGGTTTTGTAGCAACATATACTGCTATCCCTGCTTATTTCAGCTAGACAATGCCAAGTCACATTCTACACGTGTTACAACAGCGTGGCTTCTTAGTAAAACAGTGTGGGTACTAGACTCTTCTGCCTTCAGTACAGCCTTGTCTCCCATTGAAAATGTGTGGCACATTATGAAGCATTTAAAAAAAAAAAAACGGAGACCCCGGACTGTTGAGCAACTGAAGTTGTACATCAAGCAAAACTGGGAAATAATTTCACCTGCAAAGCTTCAACAATTAGTGCCCTCAGTTACAAAACACATACTGAGTGTTGTTAAAAGCAGGTGATGTACTACAGGGATAACATTAATATATACAGTGGGTACAGAAAGTATTCAGACCCCTTTAAAATTTTCACTCTGTTTCACTGCAACCATTTGTTAAAATAAAAAGTTCAATGTATTTCTCATTAATGTACACTCAGCATCCCATCTTGACAGAAAAAAACAGACATGTAGAATTTTTTTGTAAATTTATTAAAAAACAAAAACTAAAATATCACATGATCATAAGTATTCAGACCCTTAGGTATAACACTCACAAGCTGTCCATTTCTTCTTATCCTTCTTGAGGTGGTTCTACTCCTTCATTGGAGTCCAGCTGTGTTTAATTGAACGGAATGGACTAAATTAGGAAAGGCACACACCTGTCTATATAAGATCTCACAGCTCACAGTGCATGTCAAAGCAAATGAGGTCAAAGCAACTGACCAAGAAGCTCAGAGACAGAATTCTAGCAAGGCACAGATCTGACCAAGGTTACAAAACAATTCTGCAGCACTCAAGGTTCCTAAGAACACAATGGCCTCCATAATCCTTGGTGAGAGAGATAAAGAAGAACCCAAAGATCACTGTGGCTGAGCTCCAGAGATGCAGTAGGGTAGATGGGAGAAAGTTCCACAAAGTCAACTATTACTTCAGCTCTCCACCAGTCGGTGCTTTATGGCAGAGTGACCTGACAGAAGCTTCTACTCAGTGCAAGACATATAAAAGCCTGCATAGTGTTTTGAGATGTGGTGATTTTTACTAGGACCCAGGTATGCGGGATAAGCATATCCCATGACGTATAATAAGAATGGGGAAATAATATAGAACAACTGAAA
>JAVSBV010164054.1:0-14307 GCA_033117975.1 Parotocinclus spilosoma | reverse complement strand
TTGGAATACGGCTGTAACGTAACAAAATGTGGAAAAAGTGAAGCGCTGTGAATACTTTCCGGATGCACTGTGTGTGTATATGTGTATATATGTATATGTGTGTGTATGTGTGTATATATATATATATATATATGATGTATTCGGGTCTCTTAAATACTTGAATTACTTTGGACAGAGCACGGACACAATTAGTCACCTGAAACTGGACAGTGAACAATTCCTTACGGCTACATCAGTTGTTAGATGATGGACGTTCATGGATCCGCCCTCTATGCATGAGAGTCATGCATATCATAGAAGGTGGCTGAGGAATGAGACATGCTGAATAAAAAAACACACAATGTTGCAAAATGTGCTAGAAATATATATTTGACTTGACATGAACATGAGGTGCAGATGCAATAGTTCACAACTACAAATGCCAACAACTACTGTTCAAATAGAAACTCTCAGTCTCAGTGTTTGGTCATGTGGATCTCATGCAGCAGTTGTGCATGCAGCTGGTTTTGTGATGGTGTGTTATTGCAGAGCAGGTCCATGAAGCTCCTTATTTCCATTCTATAAATGCAGCGGCTTTGCCTCCTTGGTTGTCAATGATCCAGCAAGCGGAAAGCAGATTCTGCTTGTACGCTGCTTGCTTTAACCTTCGAACCTGAAATAGAAATAAGTGGGTGCCTTTTTACTTTTTTTTTTATTTTTTATTTTACTCTCCACTTTTGTGCAAGCCTTATCAGATCCAAAACTACTAACAAGCATAAGTAATCGTTTCCAGCATCACCTGCACCTGAGACAGCGTTACAGGCTTGCTTTGATAAAGATGATAGAAGCCTAAATGCTATTATAGAGCTGATCATAGATCAGTGACTATGGTTTGACAGAGACTACGGTCTCCCTGGTCAGAGCAACTAAAAAAGCACACGTGGAAAGCTTGCAACTCTTCAGCGGGGTGTAAGGAACTAACGACATATTCATGCTAAACTGTCCTATTATTGAGTCATCCTAAACCGTTCTTCAATAGCCAGCGAGCTGCAAATGTAAGTAGAAGATTTTGTATTAGTAGAAGGTCTTGTATTGGTTACATTTAGCCTATAATTATTAAGTATACTAATTGGGTAATGGTATTGGTATTTAATTATTAACAAGCATAAATGTCTAATTTGCACATTGTCCAGTTAAGTGTCTGACTGCCACGGAAACATCTAAATGCTTGGAGTGTTCTTGAATTCTCAGACTGAGGTTTTGTCATGCAGATGATTATTGGGAGTCTCGCAGGTGCTCCAAGCTGGTTGGATGCTGCACAGACACAATTGCACCTTGAAAGCCCACGGCATAACTGAGGATCCAACCCTTGATAGGTTTACCAATTTACCACAGATCACATAGACATACTTTGTCACGAGGAATAAATCATTTAAGAATGACTCGATTTAAGTGTGCATGCTTGTCAGTGTAATGCATTTCTTTTTCTTTTCTCATCTTTTGTAACAGACAGAAAGCTGCAAGTCTAATAGGTCTATATTAGTATGAAGCCTGTGGTCTTAAAAGCCTATGATAATCAAATATCCTTTTTTTTTTTTTTTACTGCAAAATCCTAATTCTTGATAAGCATAAAGCCTTATTTATACTTCAGCCAAAGAAGAGTCTCTGTTAGCCAATTAAACATCTAAAAGCATTAGGTTTTCATGCTGTACACTGTAGATATTAACTGTCTTGATTTTCTTTTTCTGAAATATGGGAGAAAACCAGAGTACTGTGATGATACTCGTATCGAGTCTAGAACTAGAATTAAACTTCAAACAAGTGACGTCAACGGGTGATTATAACCATAATTTGGTACAAAGCAGTTTCCATGAATTACTTAAGTATTTGAGATGCAGAGGTTTGTAGAGGATCTCCAGTCTGTCAAAAATGCTTGAGACTAGGAAGTATTTACATATTTTTCTCTCTACAATGCATAATACCATTAAACGAGACTGAAGGGGTTACTTTGGCAAACCTTTGTTAAGCACTACAGTATCAAGTTACATTCCCAAATAGCACTATAAACTTTAATGTGCACAAAATAACCACATTAAGCATGTCCTGGGGTGGAATTGATTTCACAGAACTTTGAAGCAACAGGGATGAACCTTCACACATAGAAACAAAGTAATGTGATCTGATGAATCAGCATTTCAGATATTTTTTGAAAGAAGAGATTTTAAAACAAGATACACTGCCTTTAAGACAACATATTTGCAACAGACATGCATGCATTGTGCAATAAATACTGCTTTTTTAAACATTGAGTTAGAGTTGACAAAACTAGTTAATGGAAATAAATTCCACATTATCAAGCATTGGTGAAGACAAGACACATGCAACTATTTTATCCAGGTAGCTCAGCTAGCCATTAGTAACTCAAGTTATTGTCTAGACAGTAGTAGTAATTGACTCTTGTCATTTCCAGACTCATTTCCAGCAATATTTTGCATGATGGTCTGCCTTTGTGGTCTACTGCTGCACTACAGCGCGTTCAGAATGCTGTGGCCCATCTGGTTCACATCCTACAACAGTTTTCACATGCCACTGGCTTCCTGTTATAGACAGAATCAAATTTAGAAAGCTTTCCGAGTCTCAAAAGGTTCTTTACATTATTTACATTTTGATTCAGACCTACACATGTGCAGGTTGTTATACACTGCAGTATATTACATTCTGTCTTTGGTACATTACTAAATATAATGGATGAATGGAAATATAAATAAATAACCATTAAAAACAACATCCGCCATTACACACAATTTAAGAAGAATGCTCACAGCCAGCCAACTAACCTAACCTATATTCAGCTTTATCTTTTGCTTTACAGTACAAATTCAGAGGGATGCGTGTCAGTGTGCTTAGGCACTCTGATGTAAAAATCATCATGAAATACAGTAGACATTCTTGTTCTACCTTTGCCTCTTTAGCAACAGTGTGTTAGTCTAGGGCTGAAATCTCCTCTCTGTGCTAGAACACAGAACTGTGACTAGCAGATCAAATTTCAGTCTAAATTTGGATACGCCTGGCATCCTTACGCTTTATTTTCAGAAGATGTCACAGTCTGAATAAATGCTCAACCGAAAGTTGTTTTCCTGCAGGTAGAAAGACCAGTGTGCTCAAAAGCTTGGCACGATCATTATTCCTCCAAGGCTCACTGCCTGACTGCAAGTGCTTCCTTGTTGAGAGAATCTCATTACTCATATGATCTAGATGCATGTACAGCATGAGACTGCCTAAAATATGGCTTATTTAATTCCTTATGAAATGTCTGTATGCAGTAGTGTTGTGAAAAATGGGAATAATTTGTTTTATTAACCTCTCCAGACCTGCAATAATGTTTCTTAGTATTGCACTTAATGTTGGAAATTAATCCAATTAATCCATACGATGGTTAAGGCGCTAAGCTCTACCTGTATGTTCTGAATTTGGACTTCGGAGAATTGGAGAATCATGATTCGTGGCAGGGTCACTCTAAAATAAAGTTTAGAAAACCAATTATTTCAAGGAGGCCTCCTAAGCATTCATTATTGAAGAAATTCATTAAGAAACCAACTAAAGGACACGACATGATATCCTTTGTGCTTCTGCTGTTTCAGATAGAAATAATTTTTTTTAATTTTGGCAGCAGCTAATGGGAAACACTTGGCTTCTTGTGTAGTTCGGTGCTTTTTATTATTGGTGTAATACATAACTTAGCACAGCATTTCACATGTTCACAATCCTAAAAGCCCTGAGACTGGTTTGGTCATATTTTGTATGCTTTTGCTGTACCATTATATAAAACTTTTATATTCATATTTTGCAGGACAACCTAGACAGTATGAGCTGATTATAATTTTTTTCCACTTAGACACACTATATATATGCACAAAACAATAAATCAGATTGATTAAATATTTTTTTTTACTAAGAACATAAAAATGCACATTATGAAGCCTTTAAAGGGGTTAAATGTATGCAGTTTTTCTAACCAAAAGGTAATTAAGGACAAATACGCTAGACCACTACTGAAGATACCCAGCTGGGCCGGACATTACATACAGACACTACTGGCTATGTAGACATAGGTGCCAGGGCATCAGAGCAAAGTGGTGTTAAGATGTGGAAATGTTAAATAAAATTAAGCCATGTACAATATTTTTTCTACTTCCTGCATGAGGGGTGGCAGGATGGAAAATGTGGTAAGTGCAGTCACGTCACAACATTCCTGGTTTAATCCTGCTGCCAGACTCTGTGTGGACTTTGTCTGTGTCTGTATGGATTTACTCCAGGTGCTCCAGCTTCCTATCACAGTCCAAAGACATGCATTATGTTAGTTAATCACTCTATATTGGCTCATGTCTAATCAGTTGATAGATTTTGGTCTCTAATGCTCAGCCAATTCTTTTTGTATATTTGAATCTGTCTATACATCAAAAATATGCTATTTTTGAATAGTTTAGTTAAGGTAGAAACTGTTATCTGCCAGTTTTTTAAAAATCAAATAAATCTCAGATAAATTGCCCAGTGGCTGGTTGAAGGCGCCAGTTTTGATATGGGCCACAAACAGTTAAAGTTAAAGATATGGGTTACTGACTGAAAGCTTAGCACTAGTTTGACATTTTTTTTTTTTCAGAGGACGTCTTCTCCTTATTTTGAACCACTAGAAGGATATCAGGCAACTGCTCTTATGTAAATGCTGGTGTGTGCTATTTCTCTGTGAGGGTTCATACTGCCACAGCTGGATCCTTGAGCAAGCCCCTTAGTCCTCCCTGCTCCAGAAAACATATTCCCTGTTCTTTCATTAACATGTGAAAGAAGAGAATTGACAAATGAAATTAACCCAATTACAATGAGTACTCATGATAGAAACAATTAACAGACACCAGACTTTTTAATCAGCAATGCCTTTTACTTTCTAATGACTAAACATTAGGAGATTTAGCATATGCATTCTGTAGTAATGAGATGAAACCTTTGGCAGATATAATAGCTTTAAAGTATTTACAACATCACATGTCAAAATGGCAACACTACATTTAGTGTCACCTCCCAGACTCAAACATAAAACAGACTCCTCTTATTTTGTATACTCAAAAATTTAAAATAATTACACACTCAGATTAAGTCTCAGCAGATACGGTAATGATTACAGTTGTAGTCTGATTAGACACTGGATCTTGCCACAAGAGGGCATAAAAGTGCCAGCCTTACTAGCCTATAAAAAGCTCTCTTGAGTAGAGTACAAAGTACATTTTGACCAGTTGACACACATAATCATTGGTCAGAGAGAAGCAGGTTGTTCATTTAGATGATTTGTTTACCATTTAAGATGTTCTGACCAAGCTGTTAGGAGGTGTTGGGAGCAGTGGTTCCATAAAGGCATGTACACACAGCAAACAGGCTCTGGACAGCCCAGACATAATGTGAGTAGAGAGGACTGTTTGAGATCTCTTAGACCATGTTTCAGTCATTCTGACCCCCAGTTCACACTCCCCCGATCAAGCAAACAAGCAGCCAACACACAAATCCAAGCCTGGTCTTAGGGTGCACTCCAGGACTGTTTTGAATGTACAGTGATTTTATCTGTATTAAATGTTTATATTAAATTATCAGAGTTTCAGATATTATCTAAAGGTAGATAAATTGAGGCAAATTAACTACAGGAGGCAAATATTTTAGTTGTTTGTTTGTTTAACAAGAAAAAGAGCAGCACGGTGGCTCAGTGGGTAGCACCACTTGCCTCACAACAAGAAGGTCCCGGGTTGAACTTGTGTATGGATATAACCTTGTGTGTGTCGCTGACGTGTCCACTGATGCCAATAGCGACGTTAAAGAAGCCAAATAAATAAATAAATCATGCCACAGTCCAAAGACATGCATGTTAGCTTAATTTGTTACTCAAAAATTGGCATTGACTTGTGTATATATATGTGACTGGTGTCGAGATGAACTTGTGTATGGATATAACCTTGTGTGTGTCACTTACATGGCCACTGATGCCGAAAGCGACGTTAAAGAAGCCAAATAAATAAATTAATAAATGAACAAGGAAAATGATTCAGTGTTACAAATCAACGTGTTTTTGTGACGACATGAGTAAAAAAAAGTTTGACAAGACCAGATCAAATGAGAAAAGGTAACATAGTAATATCTAATGGAAATCCACAGTCAATGAATACAAATTAAGGAATTTCAAAAAATTCCACAAGGAGAAAAATATATAACGCCAAGAGCAAGGAATGTAATAGTCCACATGCCATAAAGGAACTGAAGGGCTCTCTCACATTGGATAATCTTAATGTTTGCTGAGTCCAACATCAGGTAAACACTGAAAAATATTGTGTGCATGGCAGGGTTACAAGGAGCAAGCCATTGCTCTCCAAAAAGAACATTACTGGCCATCATGTAGCACATGGGTAATAAAAAAGTCTATTGGAAATACATTTTTAGAACCAATGAGACAAAAGCACAACATTTTGGTGTTAATGAGAAGTGTTAAGCCTGAAGAAAGAAAACACTGTATTCCAGTAGAATAATGGTGAGACATTGTGATGGAAGCAGTATCATTCTGTTTTGCTACATCTGGGCCAGTATGTCTTACCATCAGTGATGGAATTTCAAGAGAATGTGGTCATGCTGTAAGACCTAGACACCATGCACAAGCACACGTCGTTCCTACCAAAGAGCGAAAATGTTTTGTTGCAGTTATTAATGCACAACAGCCACTGATGAAAAATCAGACATAAAGAAATATGCCACGAACATCATCAAATGTGCCAGCCAGAAACCGTGTTTCATAGTCTAATCGGTAAATGACTTCAAATCTAACACAATATGTTCAGTGTAGGGGAAACATCAGAACTAATGAACACAGGAATTAAGGTATTTCATGGCATCAAACTGGCAAAGCTCAGCTGAGCTTAATCAGTTGTTAAACGCTACAACAACACTGAAAATGCATAAAATATTTGTTAGTAGATCCAGCTGTCGACCAGGCAATGATGAACCGGGTTCAGAGCTGAGAGACTGTACAGACCAGCTGGCTCATGTCCTAATATTCAAACCTAAGCCAAACAGTCATCCAAAAATAATTTTAGTAAATCACCTTCATTCTCAGTTCAATGCTGTTTACACTACTGACACATATCTGCATGGATAGATTCAGTTCTAATCTTATTATAGAATTAGCTAATGACACCATGGTAGTGGGCCTCATCAGCAAGAGCAATGAAAACTCAGACAGAGTAAAAATTAAAAGACTAGCATATTGGTGCAAAAATAATTTTGCTTTTATTCTACGCTGCTGAGAAGAACTACAGGACAACCTTCACAAATTTACTACAGGCACTCTCGCCCCTCATGGTATGGCTTTCTCCATTATTGAATCAATACAGGATGCAAGTCCTTTATTTCCCTACATGTTGTTTCATGCATAAACTAGGTCATCATCACTGTGGTGACAATAACATAACATCACATAATAGTAAATAAATTAAACCAGTTACACAAAAACAAGCGGTGAAGCTCAAAATCATTACAATAGGACAGAAACAAACTAGCTTTGTGTCAGTGCTGTCCCTGGCAACAATACATGGTGATCTTTCTGACATGAAATAGCATGCAAGAAATAAACCTTGTCTGAGCTGCTAAAGCACAGAAGAGAATGGAATTATTTTGTTTCTTTTACCCACAACTCCCCATAAAGCAGATGTGCTATTTGGTTGCTGTTGTTTAAGGAATGATTTATGCATATCATTAACCAACATGCTAGAGAATAACCCAGTTAGATAGAACACCTTATCAATTAATTGAACTTTAACCTAATCCTGCTGAAAATATAGATAGTATTAACAATAATTTAGGGAGTTTATAATAATCTAAGTGAAGCTGCATTGAGACAATGCTCCATTGTAGAAATCACTATATAAATAAATGGGAATTTAAGTTGAAATCCATTTTATTATGTTATGAATTAAATATATAATGTTGGATGGTGGGCATGTTGGTGGGGTTTGAAGGTGGTGTGGTTTTGTGGATGAATGGCAATTGGGTGACCCTTATATGTTCACACTGAAAATAGACACTGTTTCTGATAATTACCCTGCATCTTTGCCAAAGCATGGGCATCTTGGGCTTCAGGCAAGTCCGGTTTCAGAATGATTGAGTATATTGACATGACATGTTGACATATGGAGTATTTAAATGAATGTCAACCATGCAACAGACAAGGTAATAGTAGCCCAGAGCTATAAGTTTTGGCTAGACACTTCTAACTGTATAACCTAGCAAACTGACTGGGAGCAGAGCTGTACCCCTCTTAATTATGTGTGTGCCCAGTACAGCACATAGTCTAGAAACACCCCTGCTGTACCATGTCATCGTGATGCGAGTACAAGCATTGATAAAAAACAAGTGGCAAAGCTGGGATTAACACTTTGTTTAATCTCTGCTTTAGACATCATATCTAAAGAAAAAATATATACTTCACCACTTTTCATGTCACCATATAGATTATGTAAGTGGTAGTACAGGCTAAAAGAAGGTGCCCCCATACAACAAAAAATGGATCAAATGGATGGGATTTACTTTAAGAAAAAGTGGACAGTCAAATCTTTAAACTCCAAAACCTTAAAAAAAAAACATTCCTGAGGATAAATTAAAAACATTGTGAGCCATATATTTATTTACTTATTGGATTGTGGTGGTCTAGTGTGTAAGGTACTTCAAATTCCACATCTTCCTCATTTGGGTCCCTGAGCAATGCCCTTAACCCATAATTGCTTGGATTGTAAGACTGTATTAATCGTAAGTCGCTCTGGATAAGGGCGTCTGCTAAATGACATAAATGTAAATGGATGCGGTTGCAGGAAAGTTTGCGCCTACCTTAAAAAGCAAGACAGGAGCAATTTTAAATAGGGCACCAAGCCATCTTAAGGCACATACTCTCAAACACTAGGGGCACGTTAGAGACACCATTTAACCTAACACACATTTATAGACACATGTGGGAGGAAACTGTAGTACCTGAAGTAAACCCACACAGGCACAGGAAGGACCCAGGCTGCTCCTCCAGGGTTCAAATCCAGAACCTTCTTATGATGTGTTTCACAAATCCCAGAAGCTCTCTATTGGATTGTGATTTAGTGTCATTTGGAGGCCACCTGACTACAGTGAACTCATTATGTTTAAGAAGTCAGTTTGAGGTGATTTGGGCTTTGTGACATGGCTTGATATCCTGCTGGAAGTCGCCATCGGAAGATGGTAAACTGTGGTCCTATATATACAGGTAGGCTATGGCATATAAACAACATGCTTTCATGCTATTTCCAGCAGGTCATTTTAACTGTGTCTACATACCTACATGCACAGATTTGCTGCTATGTGATTGACAGATTAGATATTTGCTTTAACAAGCAGTGTTAACAGGTGTACCTAATAAATTGGCCAGTGTGTGGTGTGTATGTGTGTGTATTAGGTGGAAATATGAATGAAAATATGAATGTGAATGTATGAACTACAGTTACTACTATCATAATATTCAATGATAGACCTAGCATTTTCCTGGAAAATAATTATATTACACAAAGTTAGTGTTTGGAGGGCTGCAAGTGAAGAGTACATCTAGAAGGATAATGTTTTACAGGTAAATGAGTCCTCAATTTGTCCAAAGTTTTTCAGACTGTGCACTTTTACTAGTGCTAAAGCACTTTTATTACTGCTCTCCAGGTGAGGACAGTGAGACAGAGAGAGGGGAAATAACAGCTATTTTTGTTTGCAATTCCAGAAAGATTACATGTATTTCAGGGGGTTATAGCAAACCTGATATTTATCTCTGTGTCATATTTAGTAGCTAAATATAACATGAAGGTAAACCAACTGTATAATAAATTGCCCTTTGATGGAAATTGAGACAGAAGTTCATTTTATTTTCTTTTTATCTGTGTAGAAACTCTCATACATTCCTATTTCTCACAGTCCTGCACCCTATAATGGTACCCTATGCTGGAGTTGGAAACGTACTTACTTAAGCTCTATCTTGGTGAGCATATACACTTTTAGTAAGCATTGTCAATGCAAATGTTATTGTTAGTTGTCAGTCTTGTACCTTAAATGGATGTTTGTTTCACAAATTCAATTTGATATTAAACTCCAGTGCTTCCTGTATGTAGTTTGGCATGTTCTTCCTGTGTCTTCATTGGCTTTCTGAGTCATCGGATGACCTCACATCTCCAAAGCACATGCCAAAAGGTAGCCTGTAACAGTAGGCATTTCTGCTGAATTGATGGTTTAATGCAAGAACAATTCTGGCTGGAAAGAATACAAATATGTTCCAAACATGTCTTCACAACCCACAGCCTTTCAAAAATAAGTGGTGTCAATATGGGGACTTCCATGACTTTAAGCAGAGAATAGTCCTATAATTTTACACAATTCTGTGAGATGATAAGCAAATGAAATAGTATGTCGGTGTAGAACAAGTCTGAATATAAATAACTAGGGGTTATATTAAAATTTTAGGAGTATTATAATTTACATTGATTTGTGAACTACATGTTGAGAAGATATCAGACAGGAGGCCAAATTCAATTCAATTTGTGGTAAGTATATAAAATACTATATATATACAGTATATATATATATATATATATATATATATATACAGTATATATATATATATACAGTATATATATATATATATATATATATATATATATATATATGTAGATTTGGTTGGTCTTCTGTTACTTAACACTTTTAAAGAGCAAATCCACTTGATTTGTTTGTATAAATCTATTACATTAAAACTATTTTTGTTCATCGTTGAGATAAGATTGCTTATACTGATGTGCTGCAGTTTTAAAAGTGAATGTGATATGGAGTAACGGTTCCTACAGAAAGTCATACAGATATAAAATAACATGTATATTTAACTTTTGGATCAGATAAGTATAATTCATTCTGTTGTGTATCAGATTCTTAGTGTATCAGCATGGAGAGTTTGAGTAACGCTAACAGCGCCTTTGCTCTGGACCTGTACCGGGCCGTGAGTGAGAGCAACCCGGACTCAAACCTGTTCTTCTCCCCGCTGAACGTCAGCGCCGCGCTCGGTATGATCTACCTAGGAGCTCGAGGAACTACTGCTGAAGAAATGGCTATGGTAAGATATTACCCATATACAGTAAAGCAAATTAGTATTTGTTACTCTGCCCATTTTGTAAGTTTTTCCACCTACAAACACAAGATGACTGTTAATATTCCTCGGTTTGGGGCTCCGTGTAAGACCTTACCTGACCTGGGGTAAGGATGGTTCTGAGAAAGGTCAGAAATCAGTCCAGAACGGGAGGAGCTGGTCAATGACTTAAAGAGAGCTGGAACCACAATCTCAAAGATGACCATTAGTAACACACTACACCATCATGGATTAAAATCCTGCAGGGCACGCAAGGTCCCCCTGCTCACCCCAGCAAATGTCCAGACCTGTTTGAAGTTTACCAATGATCATTATGTTTTAGTGTCCTAAAACTATTTTTATCAAATTATGTGAGACTTTATTACTAGTTAAACTTGGAAAAATATTTTATATACCAAGTGTGACCCAATAACGCATAGATTTAACCATTTACATTTAAATAAATTTGTTCAATTTTAAGATCTTTCTGCTTTACAGCAGGAATTAGAACATCTGCATTAAGTATGAACCAGTAAATAGATTAACTTAGTATTTATTTAATCTCTTGATCTTTACAGGTCATGTCCCTCAGTTCAGTCAATGATGTTCATAAACATTTCAAAACGCTCATCTCTGAGATCAACAACCCCAGAAACTCCTATATGCTGACCCTGGTCAACAGACTCTTTGGAGAAAAGAGCTTCAATTACCTACCTGTAAGTCTTTTTCAGTGACCATTTGCATGTGTGCTGTCATCAGTGTAGATTCCAAAGTTTGGCCATAGTGAAAGCTGTTATAAACATTGTGGCCTTCTTGTTATAGGTTATACTTTTACATTTTTGGCTTAACTGCACTTAGATAATCCACATTAAGTAACTTTAAAATGAATAATCATCTTAGTAACCAAGCTCTTACTCAGGTGTTGTAATGTTGTATGTGTGAACTGAATGTGTTGTGTATTTACTCTGTATTTTGTTACAGGAGTTTATGAACTCCATTCAAAACTTGTACCAAGCTGAAGTGCAGTCAGTCGACTTCATTAACAACCCTGAGCAGGCACTAAGGTCCATCAACTTCTGGATCGTAAAGCAGACCAACTGTGAGATAATTTTTTGGCTCCAAATCTACTCTCAGATCTACAGCATAAAGCACATGATGCAGAGGTGATGTGGATCAGAACATACATATGTCTTACATGGAATATTTGTCTTGTTTTAGTTAAATTCAAAGATTTTATGAAACCAGGGATGGTTACTACAGCAACTCGACTCATCCTGATGAACAGTATTCACTTCATGGGAGCCTGGAAGGAGGTTTTTTGGAGTAAAGAAACAACCGAGAATGATTTTAAGCTAAACCAGGTTTGCACTACCTTAACCTAACTTAACATGACTTAACATCTGGATAGAGCAATTAGTGAAGATAACGAGTGGATCCATCTTTGTTTGTGTATGTTCATTAGAATGAGACGAGACCGGTGCAGATGATGCATCAGGTGAAGCGTTTCCGCTACAAATACATCCCTGAGTATAAGCTGAAGGTGCTGGAGTTACCGTACTTAAAGGATGAGCTCAGCATGCTGGTGCTTCTGCCTGATGAGGCTCAGGACGGCTCTGATCCACTCCAGAAGGTAAAAGCAAAATAGTTATCTAAAAATCCTGGATTCTGCATAGGGTCTGTAGTTTGCAGGTAAGAACTCCCCTTTCACAGCACACACTTGCACTCATTGCTGACATCAACTGTATATGTGTTTTAAAAGCTGGAGAGTGAAGTAACAGTGGACAACCTGCTTAAGTGGACCAAACAAGAGAATATGTCGACAAAAGACGACATCTATGTATATCTACCTAAATTCAAGCTGGAGGAGGAATACTTTCTGGAAGATATACTGAGTAAGATGGGCATGAGCTCTTTGTTCCAGGCCTCTGCTGCAGATCTGACAGGAATAAGCAATGATAAAGGCCTCTCTGTATCATCTGTAGTCCATAAAACCTTTTTGGATGTTAATGAGAAAGGTATAGAGGAATCAGCACCTCCTGAAAGTAGATGCTTAAACAAAAGCATGAAATCAAAGGCAGGCTTCGTGGCAGACCATCCCTTTCTGTTTTTTATCAGACACAACTCCACTAACAGCATCCTCTTCATAGGCAGGTTTAGGAAACCTGAGTAGAGACACAAAAATTCCTACCCAGACGTTACACTTGTACCAAATGTTTTATGTTTTTTTTTCATGGTCAACTTTCGTTAACATTTTCTTTACCTTATTAATAGCTCTAAATTCTTTGTAATGTGTTGCTTAACATTTTGAGTGAGAAATTACAGTGTCATTCACGATGTTGCTTAACATCTGGACAGAGATCTGACGTGTCTGTCTGTCTGTGATCTGTCTGTATTTCTATAATAGTGTCACGTTCAAATTTCCATGTATTGATGTTGTTGAATATTTGTAAAGAGAGCTGTCAGTGAGAGTGTCTGCATTGATAATGTTGGTAATACACATATGCATGTGATTTTAGCTTTACATTGGAAAAAGGAATATCAACACATTAAGCTTTTTCGAGTTGTGCCAGATATGGACTATTGATTGGTCTGAGCACAATCCACAAACCCAAGCTGCCCCCCTCAATTTTTTTGAAATGTGTTGCAGGCCTCAAATGCAAATCAAATTAAGTTGACCAGAAAGAAAATATGAAATAGCTTGGGCCCATATGGTATGTAAGGAAATACAATAAAAGTAAATGAAAGGAACACTTTGGGTTTTTTTATTTGCATTTTCTTCACTGACCAATATTTTTATTTATTTTTTTTTTTTTTGACATTTTGGGTTTTGCTAATATTTTCTCTGGAAACCCTTTCAAACATCGCGGTGTTGTAGAGTTCAGCTGTAATTCTGTTATTATCCCATTTTAACTTAGGAAACTAGCTCCATTTCTGATAGAACACCATGCCAATTTGGGTGCCCTGTAAAGTCCACGGTCACAGCTGTGTCGTTAATGACTAAAAAAAGAAATAAAATGAAAGCATTATAAACAATTATGTAAACATCTTTCCATTCTCATCATCAGTTATAAAGTTTATTAATTAATTTATCTATGATCTGTATGATCTGTATGTTTGTTTTTGTCTCTTCC
>JAVSBV010164045.1:0-14307 GCA_033117975.1 Parotocinclus spilosoma | reverse complement strand
ACCTATACATTGTGTTGTAGATCGTTTCGAAAAACTTGTTTGCAAATTTATTTTTCAATGAACAAAGTTCGTAAGTAGCAGTAGTTCTTGTTTTTACGTTCACTATATGTGTAAATCGCACAATAAAGGTTTAATAAACGTTTAATATGTTACATAGCACGCCCCGTCTTGTTCGTTTAACCAGACCAGCTCGTTATTAGGACCAAAACCGTCGCGTCCTGATGTGGTCCCATTAACCGGAATAGACTATAGTTCAACTTAACAACTCGAGTTAAGACAGCTTTCAACCAGGATAAAGAAGGTGAAATTTTTTTTTATAAATTACAAAATGAAATCCTAAAAACACAAGTCACCCATCTAAAGCAGATTTAAGATGCAATCTCAAACTCCGAGAGCAGTATACTGATAGAAGTTCATGCAGATTTAAAACTCAAACTGAACTGTTCAACTGAACCGAACAGGTTCCTCTTACCTCCTTGATTAGCAGCTTGAAGAGGGAAGGCACTTTCACAGAAATTTCATTCACTCCAAAAAACAATTTCCTGCAAAAAAAAAAACACAACAAAAACAAAACATTAAATTACATACTATGTACTGTTTATACTCTTCAGTAGAAAATAAGCATGCTAAATATGTCTGTCTGAGGTTACTCGTTTTGGTGCAAGCCTTTATTTGTAGAATATGTTCAGTTTCAAAAGGCTCAAAAGTTCTGGTTTAACTGGTGTGTCTGTGTAGTAAGTCATTTAAGAAATGCCAAACAGTGTCCAGCGTATAGGTATGCATCACTTAATGTCCATTATATCTTCCATAAAACTGCACCATATTAAATATTTTATATGTACATATATACTATATCACATATAGCTATGTGGGATACTGCAGTGTAACAGGAATTGACTGAATAACAAAAATACTGCAATGTAATCTGAGCACTGACCACCACATTTTACTGATATAAAATATATAACACAAAAAAAAAATTTCATTTCATTTTAAAATATCACCTAATTTTTGTAAGCAGTATATTTAAGAAATAAGCAACTGTTTATGTCAGAGCAAATCAAGTTTCCTGTTGCATTAATGACAAAAGCAGTTCTTTCAAAATAGAGCAGGGAACTGATTGAGAAGTATACAGAAGCTGTTAGAAATGAGCATTGCAAAGACACGGTTTCTTCCCATCAGAGCCAGTTTCATTTGTTACATTTGTTTGCATGAATTAATAAACATTTGCAAAAGAAAAAGAAAGTCAGCCATGCTACAGGCAAGGCAATGATAGCTCATAGCTATGTGTACTGGCTTGCCACTTTTAAACGTATAAGCTACTAAAAGTACATATTAAACCA
The DNA here is from genome assembly GCA_033117975.1 of Parotocinclus spilosoma. Classification (NCBI taxonomy): domain Eukaryota; kingdom Metazoa; phylum Chordata; class Actinopteri; order Siluriformes; family Loricariidae; genus Parotocinclus; species Parotocinclus spilosoma. The sequence goes on along the minus strand of JAVSBV010164045.1, from coordinate 12,964 downwards.
CTAAAGCTGACGCATTGACTATACTAGACTACAGCTATTAGCCAGTGATAGACAAGCGGAGAAGTACAGCTATGCACCTCTTAATTCGGTGTGCCCCAGTACAAGAAGTTGTTACGTGTCACTGCAGCTTCTGTACTGTAGCTCAAATGTATCTATTAAGCTAATATATGGGTTAAGTAGTCACTAATCTTAGTAATAAGAATTAAATAAAGATTATGACCTATTCATACCACATACTCATATGTAAATGGATGACATCTGGGTATTGTTTTTCATTGGCTGAACACAGGCTATACTGAATATACATGTCTTCCTTCAAAACCAGAATAATCAATCTGAACTAAAGAACTGTGGATCAGATTGCATTCAATATGTAGCATTATCACCTGTATTCCTGCTGGTCTGGGCTGAGGCCACCACTATGCTCTGCATGGATGCTGGAGCACAGCGGCTCCAGATCCTCCAGACCCCTGCACCCAGGATAGCACAGCAACGTTGAAAAGCACATTCACCATGACATTCTCCATATTACAAACAACATTAGAAAACTGGCTGCTTACGTTAACACTTCATAGTTCTGGACAGTTTCATTCCAGTAGTACTTTGTGCTGTGAAGTGTAAAATAACGGATCTGGAAAGGGACAAACAATCAAGACATGAATCCCAAATTCAGCAGAAACTTGCTTATTAGAATAGAAGGTACAAAAGGCACAAAAGTTTTAGGCCACCATTACATTTATTGGTTTAGCAATGGTGGAATACTTTGGAATTATTTCTCAGTCTTTTAATTCATGTACAAACTGAAAATATGAGGATATATGTATGCAAAACCACAATTTAAAAAAAGCTGAACAAATTCAGTCAGTCAGTCAGTCAGTCAGTATGTAGTGTGACTGCCCATGCCCCAAGAACTCTTTCTGTCCTAAAGTAATTTTCTGGTACGTTTTACCAGTCTTCTATTCGGATTATGGTTGTCTTTTATTTATTTCTCTGTCCAGGTGACCCCACATTCACATCTGGAACCTTAATTGTTTGACCAATTTGTAATACTGCATACACATTTCCTTGCATTTGGGACTGCGGTCGCCTAGCGGTTAAGGTACTGGACACTGGACCTAATGATCCAGGGTTCAAATCACACCTATGCCAAGCTGCCACAGGTGTATGTCGCTCTGGATAAGGGTGTCTGCAAAATACTGTAAATGTAATGTAGATGCATTTTCTAGTAATACATTATTTTTAAAAAACTGAGAATGACACATACGAGAATTACTCATACATGGTCATTATTACATTGCTAACTCAACAAATATAATGGTGGCCAAAGACCTTTGCATAGTACTGTATATTCGAACATATATGATATCTGTCATTATCAAAACTCAAGACGGATATTGCATTACAGAATTTTGCAACTGCTCTTATCCAGGGTATTTAACATATCAACAATCAAGGTTAAATACAAGCAAATTAGGGTCTTTGTTCAAGGGGTCAGTGGCAGCTAGCAGTGTCGAAACCTGAACCGTTAACCTTCTGGCCTATAGTACAATAACTTAACTGAAGTGCCACCACTGTTCCACAGTGTATTTCCTAGGGACATGCCACAGGGAGTCCCAAGAGCGGATTAACATGAAGCTTTAAATGTGAATGCAAAAGCTGGTGACTTTGTACCTGCACAGGCTGGTACTCAACATATTTCCTGATAAAGCCTTCAGTCTGGGTGTCGGAGTGGTGGGGGGTGTGACCATTGGCGATGTGGGTGGTGGTCTGAGAGTCCAGGCTGCTGTAGGGGTCCTTTCCTGGAGCCAGCATCACACGTACTTTAGCCAGGAACCAGCGCTTAAACTCATCCTAGGGATAAACATAAGGTGACTCCCTATTATGCTAAATGCATATTATTATTTACCATGTTGCCATTTTATACACAAGTCAAAAAATAAGGTCACACAACTAAATCTTTAAGAGAGGTATTAAAATAATAAACAATTAAATCACTGATATTATAAATGTACCGCTAATGGTGACAAAGAGAAAAAAAAAAGGTTTGTAGGCAAAATCAAGTGGGTTATTTTTCCTTTAAAATTATTTGTTTTTTTTTTTAAGTGAATAATGCTCAAAATCCCAAAAATGAGTGTATACTTAATTAAATCATATTTCATTTTAAAGTATTTCATGTATAACTGATACGCCATCTTGAATGCCGCCATATTGGATTAAGGCTACGGTTTTCTCAAATGGGAAGTTGGTCACATAGCATATCAATGAAGACCAGAATCTTCTCAGAAATTTGACTGCCGCAATCACATTTGCATTATCTCGTTATTATCAAGAAATAAATTTTTAAACATTTGTTGTTCGTCACAGGTAACTGAAGATGGAACTGACGTTTGATTTAAACGCAGCTGCCGTATCATAGCCAGACTTCCACAACCACCCATAAAAAGTTTCACACAGCACTGCTGCACCTATCATAGCCAAATTCTAGAAAACCGGAACTGTGGACAACAAGCCACGTAGTGAAATCCGACGAAGGTACCTTAACAAGCTTTTGGCAGCTTTAATGAAAAATGTACAATGGAGCATTCGATGAGCTGTGTGAATTTTGACTCACCTTGTACTTTTACTAATGTTGGGCATTTCTGAAAGGGGAAAGCATTCCCTTCCCAGCCATAAGTGATGAACTAGTGCCCTGTCCAGTGCCCATGTTTACTTTTTACCCCGTAAATGTACAAATCAGGGGTAACAAAAATTTATTAAATGCTTTAACACATCTTGCGAAATCAATGCCATTACCCAGTAGTAGCATACTGTCCCTAATCAGGCACTATTAAATATGCATAATTAGTGCATATTTGTAAGCATGTTGTGTTTAATATTGTGTTGCTCTGGTTCATGTACCGTCAGTTTGGATTTTAGACTGACTAGAACTTCTGTTATACAAACTGACACAGAATGCTATACCGTAATGCTGCAGATCACCAATCACTTTATAAGCTACACCTCCTTCTTTCCACACAGTATTTTATCAGCTCCCCTTACCATATAGATTAAGTTTTTAGTTCTACGAGTAGAAACTGTAGTCCATCTGTTTCTCCACATACTTTGTTATTCTCCATTGTTCTACTGGATCCCTACAGGACCACCACAGATCACTTACTATTCAATTGGTGGTATCATTCACAGAACTGCACTGACATTGCTGTTGCTCTGGAATTATTGGATCATACAGCAGTCCTGCTTGAGTTTTTTTTTTTTAAAACACTGTGTTCACTTACTGTACACTATGTCAGACACTTCTACCTTATTGCTCCACCCTGTAGCTGTAAACAGTGGCTCATCAGTTATTTCAGTTTGTGTTAGTCATCCTCTAATCCCTCATCAGTGCTCACAAGATACCGGCAACCGGACGTTTCTGGTGGACTATTTTCAGTCCAGCAGTCACACTGAGGTGTTTAAAACTCCAGAGTCTGAATCACTCACACCAGCACAACATATAACAACACACCACCAACAGTGTTAATGCAGTGCTATAAATGATCCACCCCCCCCAGCTCCTGTGGAGGTCTTGAATATTAAAGAACAGAGTAACATGGACTAAAAGTATGCAAAGCAACAGATGGCCAACAGTCTGTAAATATAGAACTACAATGTACATCTCTAGTGTACGTGAAACTGATAAATCTGTAGGAGTATGAAAGTGTGCCTAATAAGATGATTATTAAGGAGTAAGCTTCCTTGAGCTTGAAGGTAAGTCAATTTTAGTTTATATCTCAACACTACAAGCTAAATTCTACAATACATTTTGATCATCCCAACACTGTTCTACAATTTCTTCTTCTTTGTTCTCCTACCTGACTTGTAAAGTGAGATTTCATAATAATAGCAAGATGTGTCCTTTGAATACTTACAGTGCTCTGGAGCAGTATCACCTGAGCATCTCGGACAGTGGTGCGAGTGCAGGTGGCCTTTACACACCACTCAGGCAACCAGTAAAGTAGCAGCAGCAGGAAGCCACCTGTACACAGCACACCCACTGCCACCAGCAAGATCTTCCACTGGCACGGCCTGTACCCACTCAGCTCCTGTAGTATAGACGAAATTTGTACATTGCACCAAGGTGATAGGCTGCTTACGTTAAACCTGAAATACCCCCACTCCTTCAATCACTGGTCAAAAATAGTCCCCCAGATGCAAACCTTCGAACAATGAACTATCAAAGATGTGACTCTTCATCAAAAATTTCATTTAAATTATATTGAAAGTTATTTAAATAAGTGCAAAACTGTAAGGTTGTATGTCAGCACAGCAAGTGAGTTCACATCTTTGATGCTTGGCAGAGGCAAGCAGAAGGCTATTGTTTATTCAAGCTTTATTATGAAGTGGCTGTGTTTTAAACCCAGAATGTCTGGTATTAAGTGTACAAGCAGTGATACCTGTAAGAATCAGTGAGCCATAACAATGGACACTAAATTAAAGTAGATGGGTAAATACAGAGATCAGGTGTTAGAGATTCACAAGCTGGGTGCTTAGGTTAAATATGCCGCTCACAAAAATTAGGAATACTACAAAATCAAATATCCCATTATGAAATATCTCCTACTTTACATCAGCAGTGTATGTTTGACTTTTCGTAACCGGTTCGTAACTAGAGGACATGCAGTATTTTTTAAATAATTCATGCTGTTTTGCATTAAGGACTCTTTAACTTGTATTATATTTATTAGCAGACCAAGTCAGAATTCATATTAAATTAAGAAACTAAAAACTCACCCAAAGCTAGAACACAAGTGATTTGCTTTGAGAGCAAGATCAGGAAACTCTAAAAGTTTCCATCACTGCCATATGGCGTGCGAGTGCATTATGAAACACTCAGCATGAGACTGAAACACAGCCATGCTGATGTGCTCACATTTCTCAACAAAACAAGTAGGAGGTCAGGACACTAGGTCATTAACTGACAATATGTATACAACATAGCGTTAAAGCTAATAAAAAATAAAATAAAATAAGGCAAACGCTAAGCTCATATTGACTGCTCTTCTTATTAATTTAATTCATTTAATTCATTAATATTTGAAAAGGAAGTACATTCAAAAGCTTACCATTTCATCCTCCAACCCCTTATTAACAATCTTTATGTCATCCTTCTCCATCCTGCGCTTCTCCTTCGCTTCCTCTTGAAAGCTGTAATTACTCACCTGCAAACATGTAGTAATATGGGAACTAAATTTAATGCCATTTTCAAGGAAGAACTTTTCAAATCAACCAAGCTCCACTGGGTGAAGTCAGACAACAAGATTAAGTTTTAATTTCCCCAAATGCCTCACTAACTTCACTATGCCAGAACATTTGCAATCAATCAGTCAATTAATTTAATTTTTTTAAATTTTAATTTAAAACAATCCAGGTGATTAAAATTAAAGCCGTGTTACTTTTTGCAAAAATAATAAAAATTTCTTGCACCTATATGAGCAATAAAACTTTGTTTGTACTCTTGTTATTTTAACAATAAAAACTGACAGTGTATTAATGCTTTTTAATAAATGAATAAATCTGAATTATGCATTGCCAGTGGAGGAATAACCTCTGGCCACAGAGTGGAATGAAGATTATTGAAAAAGATTAAATCAAGGGAAAATCCAAGTTTAAAGATTCTGGGGCAAATTGTCGAAAACAATATATATGATTATCGTACTATTTCTATAAAAAAAAAAAATCTGATTGCACCATATGACTTTTGCACAGAAGTGTAATGTTTCAACAATGCACTAATAATGTTTAAATAACCATTAATATTGTTTAATCACGTTTTCTGTCCCATACTTCATTGTGACTTCTCTAATACACAAAACACACTTTTTCCACTTTTAATGAAAGGAACACTAACTAATGGAACATATTCCTAATATTATGTACTTCTATAAGAAGCTGTGTGCAACAGCGGTTTTCTTGTGAGCCATCCGACGCTGCGTGTTAGCAATCAAATAAAGAGGTCTGTTTACCTCAAACTTTATTCTCTTTAGAATTATAATGTCCATACAGTATGTGCAAAGAAAGAACTCATGCATAGGGAAATTATTTTAGGTATTCCCCACAACTACATTTTACAAAGAAATATCTTTAAATAAATGCTTTAAAAGCATTAGGAAAAAACAGTGCTTTAATGCATAACTAGCTTTTACTTTGACAGCCCTAATTAAAACACCTTATGTAAGCACATTGTGCCTGTTCGTTGTACCTGTACTCAGACTGTTAGAGAGTGGGATTAATTATTAATATAAATATTTCAACAAACATCCATTTTAAATTTCTATTATTTTGTTGGTACTACTTTTATACTGTTTATGTTAATACTGCTGTATTATTGCTTAACATTGTCTGTAGTCATTATGCAAACACTTTAGTTGTAGAGAACAATGACCCAGTGAAGAAATCTAATCTGCCGAATCTGTGTTGTAGTTAACTTGTGCAATTAGTCTTAGAAAATCACCATTAAAACAGCAACTAATCAACTAATGCAATCCATTAAGGGTGTGTAATACAAACTAATAAAATATTTATATTTTGTGGGGGATTTTGACAATAACAATAATTAGACTATACTCTGCGTCTTTCAAACGTGTAGACTGTATTTTGCTTCCAGTTTGCTTCAGCCATGCATTTCTAGGTAGAATGCTTACTTGATTTGTGGCATTAGCACACTGCAAGCATAGCAAGTGTGACGTACTCGATAATGTCAGTTTGCACATCACTTTTACATTAATTAACAATTAACACATTTTAATTAATGTAAACGGTACATATTGTACTACTTTTCAAACTATGCGTTTCCATTTTATAATTAGTACAACTCCAGGAGGTCCAGGGTTCACACCCCATCTCTGGCAAAGCTACCACAGGTTTCAAATCCCACCTCTGCCAAAGCTGCCACAGTTGGGTCCTTAAGCAAGGCCCTTGACCCACCATTGTTTAAATTGTAATTATTCAACCATTTCAAACAAAAAAAAATATTCCAACAAACAGCATCCACCCATAATTTGGCAATACCATAACCATCAAAGATGGTTACTGACTCAAGATATAAACAGCATAAAGTAAATATTACCCTGAATCACTGTATAATGTTATACACTGAATGGAGACATATGCAGATCTGTTTAAATTATTTTTATAGGAAATTTGTTTTTCATTTTATTCTAAACTTTTCTCATGCATTTGTTGACAAACAGGGGGTCCTCTGTCCATCTTTGTTCCTTAAAGACTCAGTCTTTCATGGTTACTGCTTTTGTAAAAAATCATCACCACAACCACCTGTTGATGTCAATTGTTTAAAACGCATCATTCGTTTTTTTAACCTCATTACTAACCCTAAACTGTTCCTATATAAACTTTTTGAATGTGGCCTGAAATGCAGGAACATTTTTAATTTGGGGTTGTAGTAGCAAGGGTCATTTACTTATAGAAATACCTTTAAACGCACTTTTTGGGCTCTTTTTTGTTGGGAATCCCAGGTGAAATTTCAGGGAAACAGTGTTTTCAAACCCGCTTGTTATTGTTTTTTTAATCCAGTGCTGTTTCAGGCTGTTGCACCCTAGTGCTGTTCTCACACTATCTGCCTTAGTTGTACACTATGGGGTGCTTTCTGTTTAGGGGTTGAACAGGTTTGTTGTGCTTCAGTCAGATGTGCCAATATTGTCCTTGAATATTTTGCAAACAGCTGTTGTTTGTTCAGTGTCCCTTATGTACAATCCAAACCAGTCACACATAAATGATAGCTAAATAAACTAGCTCTAAGGAGCTAGCTCTAACTCTCTCATGTCATTAGATTAACTATGTGCCAGTCCAAGAAAAAAGGCGAGCTAGACTAGCAAATGCAGTAGAGTATGGCTGTTGAACCTATTTGGGATGCCATGCCAGCATTTTCAATTGCATTTGGGTAATCCGATAATATAGCCAACCAGCCAGTAATATCACAAAAATGTGTGACAAACTTTAAAAAAAAACTAAAAAATCCTACTTTTGTAAAGCATATACTGCATTTCTGAGTTTCCGCAAGTGTTAAGAGGTATCCCTTTAGGAGATGCTGCATATAATTCCATGGTTGCCAGATCCATAAAACAGAAAGAAGCAAACAGATGAGCCAGCAACCAGCAAAGTCTCTTAGAATAAGCAAACCTATAACAATTCTTCAAGCCGCATCCACATTTAAATGCACAAGCAGACGGGAAAAATTAAACATGGTTACCAGAACAGTGACTGTGAGCGTCAATGCTCTCACTCGCTCCAAGATTGTTTCCATACTGCTCTTATAATATATAATACCAGCCTAAAATGCAGTTACACTGCACGTTTTTACAAGCATTCGTTTCTAGCTCTTCCTCTTCCCAAAATAAGTAAGCCTATGATCTGAATTTAACTATAACAACTACTATTTTTAATTAAATAAAGCAATTTGAAAACATGTGTTCTGTCACAGTGACTGTAGAAGTAGGGGTTTGCAGGATGGTGACATTTTATGGATAGATAGTTGTTATTTTGTTAGGTAATACCTTTTCTGAGCATATCAACGACCATATTAATCGTCTTATCGTAAAAGACACTGAACAACTGCATGTTTCATTATAAAAGTGTCCAGTTTAACTGTATGAAGTGCAGCAAATTTGGAATATCATTTGCTTTAATAAGTATAGGATATATTATTTGAACAATATACACAGATATAATATTTGATGAGAGGAAACTGCACAGCCTGCTACGGCAAACTAGTGGGGCCGTGCTGGTCATCGACATTTGGACGAGCAGACGCGGTGACTGCTTTTTAAGCACCGTCGCCAGTTTTATTGATGAATACTGAGCTTGTATAGACTGAGCTGGAATAGAAGACCTGTAGTAGAGAGGGAGCGGAGTTCATACAGATCTGCTTATTACAAGCAAATTTGGGTTTATCTGTGGTAGTAGTAGCAGTAATAATATGAGTACTCTTAATCTTCTAGATCGTAGGAAACATTAAAACTAAGACACTTAAGAAACTGATCAAAATTAGAGGCGAGTATTGGAACTTACTTCTCGATACGATACAGATATCCCGATACGATTATATCAAGATACATTGCGATACGATGCATTCTGCCATCAGGAAATAGTTTGCATCCCTATTAAAATGTGTTCCACAATGTCGATGTAGTATATTGTGAAAATATATTGCTGTATCAATTTTTTAGCATAGCCCTAGAAATGTAGTCTTTTGTGATATTATTGGCTGGTTGCTTATCTGGGAAGCTTAACCAAGGGATTGTAAACTCAATGACAATCAGATTTTTTTTTTTTTTTACAGACACAATCAGTGCCTCATCCACTGCACATAATATGGCAACCAAAAATACTCAAATACCATCAACATTAGGCTGGTAGCATTGACAGAAGGTAGGATTTGCAAATGTTAAGCAATACAAACATACAAATCCTTTTCATTGCAAAAGAGTTTACATATCTGCAAAACAATGCATGTAAAACTTTTATGTGGAATCTGAACTAGATTATGCCTGTGAGCATTACAAACAAATGCTACTGTGAAAATCACAGTCACAGCAAAAGAATTGTGTAACAGTCACATATTTCAGGCCAGTATCGCCCAACAGAGGTATTAAATCAGTACAATCATTTATACTTGCAGAACAAAGACTGTATTTAGGAAAATATTTCTCTCTGGTCAGATATAAGAAGTGCATGACAGAGGCGGTTTTAAATGGGACTTTTTGTGAAGGTGTTAAGAAATGTGAGAAAGGCAAGAGAAAAAAATGGAACAAAAGAAAACAGTTCAGGCTCTCAGTGCAGGGCACGTTGCCCGACCACAACAATAGGGCAGCAGGGAGGCAGCATGGTGGCTCTACTCCATGCACTCTACCGCTGACTCTGATCTTATCTAGCCCCTACACCCGCACAACTCGCCACACAAAAGGGAAATTTAACTTCGGGCCGTGCCCTTCCTACTATTTTAAAGCAGTGCCTAGGCACTCACTGCACAGCCACGACCCAGTGTTCAAGATTAATTCTATCCTCTGACCTGCATTTCTTATAACATTTTTATCCTGCTTTCTAGCACAGTGCTGGACTAATATCAGGAATCTTAACTCTGCATTTATATTATATTTGCAAACTATAAAATGTCTAAATACTACTAGTAATTAAATGCAGAACGGCAAGAAAACAATATCCCCAAATCTCAATTTCCATTATGATAGAGTCATCTAGGAAAACACCTGGTGCATTATGGAGGCGAACAGAACGTTGTGGTCTACTCCATCTCGGTCATATTTGCATTTTATCAAGTGGTGGTTGTGTTAACGACTGCCATGTTTGAGCGGGAAGCAGGAGGTGAACGGTAGAAGCAGAGCAGAACGTTATTCAAAAACTGAGAAAAAACAAATACGACATGAGTGAAAAATCAAAACTATGACCTGAAAATGCAGAGTCCACAAACAATCCAAAATGCACCAAGTGTAGTCTGGGAAGACAGTGGTTGTGACATGAGCTGTGTACAGTACACACTATAGTTTTGTGAAAACATACTATTTTAAATCCAGAATGTCTGGTGTTAAGCGTATAAGCAGTGATGATCAGTGAGCCATAACAATGGACACTAAAATGAAACTCTAAGGGACTTACTGCACAGGAACCAGGTAGAGACTAGGCGTGGGTGATACTCACAAAGGCGATATCCTGCTATTTTCAGGGATTTCATCAATAACAATTATTAGGCAATACTTTGCAACCTTCAAAAAGATGACATGTACAGGCAAAAATCTTACATTGTACTAGCTTTTTCTTGTTACTACATTATTCAAAATTATGTTTATTGATGGAAATATCCTTGAAGAAAATTCAAATGCAATAAAAACCACCACAGTGTGACCAAGCATGAGCCATATCTAGAAAGTAATTAACTACCTAAACTGCAAGGCTGGTGGTGTCTGTAATTTGTCTTCAGGTTGTTCACTTATTTTTAACTCCAGTAATGAGTTTTTAGGTAGGATGCTAGCTTTATTTGTGGTGGCTGCACTATCACTAGCAGTAGTCTATCCTTTAAATGTTTAAGGAAATTACTATATGTAAGAAAACTTCATGCCTGATCTACGCTGGTAATGTTTAGTAGCTCTGTGTAGTCATCATTTCTGCTAGCTTTCAGACTTTTAAGTTTATAGCCTCTCTTTTAGCATTTAAATCAGGTAACCTGATTACTTGTGATGGGATGATCAATCACCGGTATATTGTAATCAGCTGCTGTATCACTTAATTTGTAAATAGTCTTAACTTCTAGGTAGTTCTTGATGACACTTGGATCATCTCCAGTATGTATACGGATTCATACTCACACCTGTTGGTACTATCAATGGCTAAGATATTGTATCAGTCCTAAACGATCAGTTATGTACTGGTTATGCAAAAGCTGTTTTTTCTCTCACCTACAGACCTACCAGTACCGTACAGTACAGTACCATAAGCATAATTTGCATTGCTGACCACATCGTTCCATATATCTCGCCTTTAAATAATTCATCCCCCTTAAAAGGCATCAGATTGCCTAGAAAAAAACAGGCATTTTGATATGTTGCACTGTGCTACATTTTTTTAAATGACTAGCCTCAAAACAACTTGCTTTAAAGTGATACTGGTTTGTAAGAAAGTATTGTGTGATTAAAAAAAAAAATAACCAACAAAAATGCCATTGGCAGAAATTCAACCCACAGGCCATGGAAGTTCCAAGTTTACACAGATGAAAGATAGGGCACCAACAAAGACACACTTGTCTTACTATGGATCTCCATCCGTGAACCATGAAAAAAGTTAGATTTTTTTGTATCAAATAGAACCTTAATTGAAGTACCAGTGGTCAGACTATAAAACTGAAGAAAAAAAACCCCTGAAAATTAAGGCCAAAGACCAAACCGTCTTTAAACATGCAGATAAAAAAAACATTTAAAAATATCATACAAGTTTAGATATCCCAATGAGCAGCACAATTTTATCAACAGTGAGGAACTGAAAGTGTTCAGACATGGTAATTCCTCAAAATTCAGCAAGCATGAGACTTGGGGGAAAAAAAAAAAACACAGAAAGGCCAACAATCACTTTGAATGAGCTACAGAATGCAATGGCTGAAACTAAACTGAATGTGCAAAAGTTAACATTATAATGAGCACTGTATACAAGTACCCTAGTCCCTGATTTAGGATGGGTATCGCTTGTCTGGGAAAGTTCAAAATACGTTTTTTTAGTGATTATTATTATAATATTGTTTATGTCGAAATATCGTAAGTCAGGCCATTGTAAAATGGAGAGTACCTGCAGTCAACTAATTCACTGCTCATCATGTACTTATACATAGGTTTACATCATTTAATGATCGCATTGCATGATGTGAAACAGAACATTTACTGAAATCTATGCTAACCTCTGAATCTACCATAGTCACATAGAAGTTTACATACTTTGCAATAAGAATGAAAACAAAATGAATACATGTAGTATAGTACTGTACTGCAGGATACAGTAATTTTTCTCAGGTGACTGTGGTGGCCTAGTGGTTAAGGTACTGTACTATGGACCAGAAGTTTTCAAAGAAGGGTTCAAATCCCACTTCTGCCACAGCTGGGTCCCTGAGCAAGGCCCTTAACCCACAATTTCTTGGATCGCTTTAATTAAGTCGCTCTGGATAAGGGATAGTCTAAAGTGGGAATGTCACCATGTTGTTTCCTGCCTTTTAAGATGAGAATTCTCTTTTCTTTCAGCAAGTTGTGGCATTCAGACATGAGTACAGTGTCTCACAAAGAGGAGTATACCCTACACCTTTTTGTAAACATTTTATTATCTTTTTAGGATCAAATTGTGCCCAAAGTGTCAATATTTTGTGTGGCCACCATTATTTTCCAGCACCGTCTTAACTCTCTTGGGAATGGAGTTTACT
>JAVSBV010164028.1:0-14309 GCA_033117975.1 Parotocinclus spilosoma | reverse complement strand
GGTTTTCTTCTTGGAACTCTGCCATGCAGGCCATTTTTGCCCAGTCTCTTTCTGATGGTGGAGGCATGAACTCTGACTTTAACTGAGACAAATGAGGCCTTCAGTTCTTTGGACGTTGTGGTGGGGTCTTTTGTGACCTCTTGGATGAGTCGTCGCTGTGCTCTTGCGGTAATTGTGGGCGGCTGGTCACTCCTGGGAAGGTTGGTGTCCATGCATAAACACAATAAAGGCTGTTTCTGTATGTCCTGCAGTATGGTAATGTAACAGGTGTTTGTTATGCTCTCCTGCTGTTCACATAAATTTCCTCTGGGAAGTTTCTTAAAGTGGATTTTCACTGCTCACAAAAATTAGAGTATGTCTTAAAATAATTTTGAAATATCCCCTAATGAAATATGACCCAATTTGTGAGCAGTGTAGATGGACCAGCTGCACTAAATGGTACCATTTGTTTAATGCCCCGTAATTCACTGATGACCTTTTGGGGGAGGGGATGTATTACTGTCTGCTCCAGTCAATCAGAATGAAGCTGCTGATACATAGGTGGTCACTAAGAATTGAAAGTGATAATTAACAAGCTAACCATCAGTAAAAAGAATTTTAATTTAAATTAACACTATATTGTACGGGTATAACTCTCTAAATCCCCCCTTCAACAGACCTCGCTTTGGCCTTTCTTCATCTACAGAACTTTGTCCAGCTCAGAGCTAATCTTCTCTGTGACATCCTCCTTGACCTTGGTTTAGGTCAGACTTCCACTGCCCATAGCAGGGTACAAATTGATAACAGGTGTTCGTTGTCACTTATAATTAGTCTTTATGGACTGGGTGTTATCTGCAGTGTCTCTTTGTGACTGTGTGTTATTAGCGCTGGCTCAGGGGCTCCAATTTGTTCCGCCTAAATGGCTTATCAATAAAGCAACTGAGCTCGTTCTGTACTAACAGGGGACTGATAGCAAGCCAGCAAGTGACGGACTGTCAGACACATCCATACCTCCCCTGGCGCCAGCACTCCCCTGTTTATATAATTCTTATGCTTTGTCCAAGAGTTAACAAACTCATTACATGGTTTTATGTAAATTTGGACTGCCTCTAATTCCTAACCGAGGCAAGCTTGCACAAGAAATAAACATATTATGGCACTTTCTTTCCAGATCGCTGTTTATATTTTGTTGTATCACGTTATTTAAGTGGACATGCAAAAAAGCATACTGCAAATACTCGATCAGATTACGGTTAGAAATCAAATTAAGAAATCAAATAAAGAGAACTGGATTTTTGCTCAGTAGTCAAATTTCTCATACATCTTTACTCTGAGTTCATTACATGCACACAAATTGAACCAGTGAGAGTCTAGAACTGTCCCAGAACTGGCTAGCTGAATCCAACATGGTTGCCATGTCTGCTTATAATAAACAACTTTTGACTCATTTTTCTGTGAAGTTGCTTGCAAATATTGCTATTCTCAGCTGTATGAGACTTGTTTTAAAAGTGTATTTGCTTGTTTGTCACTCTCTGAAATTGTACTAATAGGTGGCTTTGCTTTGGGATTTTTCTTAAGGCCAATTCACTTATTTTGGCTTGTTTCCATATACCTGTTGCTTGCTGGCAACACTGGAATGAAATGCAGACAGTTTTGGGGAGATAATAAAACATATTACATGTAAATACAAATGAAAATGAGCGTATATTTCATAATAAAATTGCATCTAATTAAATATTCCTTAATTTTTGTGAGCGGTGTAGGGTTAATCCATCCATGTTTGTATTTTTAATAAACGCATCAGTAAAGCAAAGGAATGTACATAATGCAACAATAACAAACACTTTTGTAGAAATGCAGCCACAAGGAATCTTACACCATTAATTAGTTCATACTTAGGGGTAATTAAGAGAAGCCTGCTGGCTGATTAGATATTAGGGCTGTCAAAATTAACATGCTAACGAGTGCCACTGTAATGTGTAAATTACTCAAACCATGTACTTGAGTTAAAGTGGCGATACACATGATCAGCATTACTCCAGTTAAAGAAGTCTTCCCTGTAGACCTTCAGTAAAAATAGAAATACAAAAGTATTTGCCTTTAAATGTATGTAAGGTTTGAAAGTAACATGATTTATTCTAGCTTTAATGTCCTATTAACATTTTTAACAAGACTTAATTTGACAATAATCAACTAATTTAGGTTAAAAGGACTCGTGTCTTTCTTGAACATTAATATTTTATTAGAACATCACTCAATAGTCCTGTAGGTCAAAACAAGTTTGCATTATAATCTGACTGATATGCCTGTTACTCATTTTTTTTAATTACCACTGATGATAAAGTAAAAGGCCAAAAAAATACATTTAAAATCCAAAAAAGGAAATCATTCAGTAAAGATACATGAAAAAGTACACAATTATAGTTACGAAACGTGTTCATTTATTATTGTCCACCACTGCTTAGTGGTATCTTTTTATCACTGTACATAGGCCTTTTCTATTTAATAGCTTTTCAATTTGTCACAACAAATTTGGTGAGTAAATGTAAATGAACTACACTTTCGACAATGATTCTTAAATCGAGCGCCTGTGACTGAACTTGCAGCAGTGCTTTATAGCTACTTTGCATGCAAGTCCTCGCATGCTCCTCGTCACTCAGATAAGCTCAGGCAATCATTCTCCTTTCCTCGGTATC
Organism: Parotocinclus spilosoma; assembly: GCA_033117975.1. Lineage (NCBI taxonomy): Eukaryota > Metazoa > Chordata > Actinopteri > Siluriformes > Loricariidae > Parotocinclus > Parotocinclus spilosoma. The sequence goes on along the minus strand of JAVSBV010164028.1, from coordinate 11,634 downwards.
GGCGTCCGTGTACATGCACTATCACTGGCTGCTTCTTGGCCTCTTCTCCACACATCAGTTATCAGCCAGGAGTTTCTATGCATGGACGAATAACACCTTAGCAACTTTAGTAATCTCGTTTAATTTGCTGTGCTAAGGTCTGGTTTTACCGCCCCTATTTATGGCTGCAGTGTGTGAGTGTTTCTGCACAAGCTCATAATCTGCCTTTTCGTTTTCCTTCTCCTACCCTCTCTGCTGTAGAAAATCAGCTACAGATTTACATTCGTTCTCCTCTCTTGGTTTCACATCATCTTTTATTGTGGAAACTGGTGTCAAGCCAGTGGCCATTGGTAAATGTTTGGACTAAATCACTTTTAATGTGGCCTTTCATATGAGATAATACTGTTTATGGTGTATCATTGCTTTTAGGAACATCAAGGATCTTGCAATCTCCAGTATCAAGGCCATTTATTAATTAGTAGATGGTTTCTCCATTCAACGACATTTGCAGAAACCTCAGTGGCTCTGACATGTTTACGGTTATGACCTAGGAGCGAAAAGCATGGAAGACAAATCCAGAGAAAAACATTAAATATCCAGTATGCCTGACCTTATTGAAAAATTAATTATCAACTGGCTCTTAGGAATACAACACACAGTTCCACCATCTCTGACACTTCCCTCAAGCAAGCTAATCCATAATGTCTGATAAAGAACTACATTACTTGCACACCTATAAATCTGTTCTTATTCCTTTAAGGACCTGCCAAGCATAGTGGTTAGTCCAAAGGTAATGGCTCCACGCTCTTCTAAGTGACCAAAGTCACTGTTTAAAAAAAGGAAAAACCCTTGTCTCCCACAAGACCCTTGTCTCCACCTGAAAAGCTGGATTAATGTTTCTCGTTTGTTGCGTATTTACTGTTTTATGTGAAATAATGAATTTGGAAGCAGACCTTAAAAAGTGCCCTTGAAGGTCTGTGCTCTAACAAGAATGTTGTTAAGGTTCAGTTAGCTGTGCTTCACTAGTGCCAAATAGCTACTGCAATATGTTCTGTGCCCCCACCTTGGAACTTTCAACCATTTTGTTTATTTAGATGAATGCCAAACGATGTTTACCTTTAAAACCTTGGGCATTAAGAGTAAGAAAATCAATCGGCTGAATTAATTACCACACAAAGAATTAGGGATCAGTGCTTTGGCTGCTGGATGATCTTGCACTCTCATACACCTCGTTCCCTGAGTGTTAACACTCTTCCATACAGCGTTTTACACCAGCTAGTCTTCCCAGCGACATGTCTGTCCTCTCCGGCGGTTTGGCAGTGATGAATTGTTTCCAAATCGAGCATGACATAATATCTACAACAGTTTGGACTTCAGATGTCCTCTAAGAAAAAGATTAAGGAGGCAGTGCGTCACATGGAGCGCTTGTGAGGCGCCTGAGTTGAGATAATGTCTCAGGAGGATGTTTTTTCAAAAAGAGTCCTCTGCAAACTAATAGAATGAACTATAAATGCACTAGGAAACTGTACAATAAACATAACTATTGTGTTTTATTTTCTGTGATATGTACTGGTGTGCAGTTAATGTAGTGGATATCCATGCTGGTTCCCCATTAGCCCCCTGTTCCCAACACGAACACTTCGGTTTGTTACCCCTTCTATGAAGGGTTAGAAGGGATTGACTGAGTGGCGACTGCTGGTCTTTTAAAGGACAGAATCTTATTGATGGCTTACATCATTAAATTTGTCATTTTATTTATATTTAAATTCTGCCCTCTGTTCCTTTTTAATAATATGGTCTGTGGTGAGTCTATTGTACCTAGTAGGCGTCTTTTCCAGGGACTTGACCAGTGTCCTCTCAATGGCCAGCAGAGCTAGGCTGCTTACATGGCCCATTGTGTTGCGGTTGTAAGACGTTTTAACCTTTTTAAACAGGAGAAAATATTTTCAACACCAGCAGATAGTAGCTCAAATTGTTGCCACTAACGATAACATTTTGTACAGCTAAGGCATTGTTCTGTCCAAGAACTAATGAAATTTTAAATGTATGTTAAATGAAAACAAGGAAATACCATGAGCATGTTTTATTTAGAGTGTAAGAAATGTACAATGGAAATGGCCAAGTAATTTTACCAAGCAAATATCAAGAAATGGGTTGTAGTTAGTCTTTCAACTTCACTTGCAGAACCCATGATGGGACTGAGCTCCCAATGATTAAGGGTCTGTGTAGATCTCAAAATAGCTGTCAATCAAAATGCTCCATGGTGGGTGTCACAAAATCCATGACCGTCAAATTAATGAAATTTAAAAAGCTGTTCCATGCAATCCCACTGAAATGAATGGACAGTCAGATTCTACGGGAATGTATGAGAATTTACCCAAATCTAGTCAGTCGAATTGTGATGAGTACCTGATTCTGAACAAACTCGTCTTCGAGATGAACGTGTTCTAACACATTTGCAGTCAATTAAATGTTAATACAACTGTACATATTTGATTTTTTTTTTTTCATTCATTCAAAGCAAAAACCACAGTAACAAGCAACACAAACAAATTAATATTAAATAACTAAAATAAAAAAAAAAAAATATATATATATATATATATAAATAAATTAATGTAATATAACTAAGCGGTAAGATTGACTTAATATTTAATCTTTGGGCAGTGTAGAGTGATTCAGTACGTGACAAAAGAGAATTCCACTTGAAGAAAAAGGACTAGGTGTCACCTTTTGAATGACATGACATTTTCTCCGGTTAAGAAAGTATAAGACGTCTTGTAACCACGATGAGGTAGAGGGTGGTTTTGCAGATTTCCACAAAAAGAGAATGCGATGTCTCACCAGCAGAGGGGTAAAGGATAAAATCTCCATCTGTCTGACCATTTAATTTTGGACATTTTAGTTGAAGCTGGACTTCCCGTGCAATCTTAGAGAAATCACAGCTGGCTTGACTGCATGCCAGTGGTGGAATGTCATTCAGTTCATCTTAGCTTTCTCTTGGTTTTCTACTTACTTGACAGGCACAAGGTCGCTATCTAGTAACATAATTTATCCATTATGTTCTGGATCTTCTCTGGATCACATTATCCAATGTCACAGCCTCCATATTTACCTTCTGCTTTCTCCAGCCCACTTTTTACTCAACACTTTGTGACATCTTCCTTTACTTTAATAACAACAGCTGCCAGGAAAGGATTTTACCAGTTACTGGAGATAATGCCTGACAAGTATAGCCACTCTTTCATGAACAGGGTGTACCAATCAGGGAGTTTGTGAGAGCCTATTACAACACTTCAGCTGCTGTCCCATATAATCCACCAATGTTTGCCAGGCAGTGTCCCAAATTCAAAATCCTTCAAAATCCTTTAATGGATGGAGTTTTTTTTTTTAATTCAAAATAAACCAAAATACTGAACAGCTACTTCAACCTGTCTGTTAATATAATGTCTTCCATTTTCTAGCAAACATTGCATTCTATACACTGACAAAAACCTGTGTATATTCTTTTACGGTAGTCTGTGGCTTTATCCAAATTTGCAAACTACTTGCCCAAATAGCATAACCAGTTTGATTCTAGGTTAAACACAAACGCTGTCCATGATGTTTTGTGATTTGTTGGTCCCCGTAGGTGCTGAAATAGTTCTCCAAAAATACTGATCCATGCGAACAGGACAGCTGTTGCCACAAATTAGACGGAATTCTTATTCTTCTATTACAGGTCATCCATACTGATGAACAACGACTTGTGATTTTGAACGTGTTAGTTTTGTCAGCAGTAAATTTCCACTGCAACTCAGGAACTGGAGATAAGAGGGTATACTCCAAATTAGATCTGTGGTATTTGTTATGGATTTTCTAGATTTTTTCCATTTCACTTTACACTCTGTAAAGATTCAGAGAAGCAAGAGCAGAAGTTCATAGTCGGTAAGACAGCCAATTAACAGTCTTATAAACAGTGGTATCTTCTGCATGCTTAAATCATTTTCACCATCAGTGTATTTGGATGGCAATAGAACGAGACAGCAGCCATCAGTCTCATGCCAAAAGCATCAGAGCTGGCAACGCTGTTCAGATTAAACCCACACAGCAGCTTTTTTATCTTTTTTATCTTCTCACCGACCTGGTAAACATCTCACCTTTTATGCCCTGCCATTAGCCCTTTATTTCCTTTTTCCCAAGTTAAACTTCAAGCCAATTAAACTCATTGTCAGTCTTTGACCATAGACATCTAGGGAACAAGGTGAGAGAGAGATAATGAGAGAGAAAACAAAATGGGTCAGAGTTTATTAGAGAGTTTATAATGGGAACTGAAGAGTGAAAGCTTTTCGCACCATACTCTCCTAAAGGAGAGGCTTGATAGAACACATTGAAGATGGCCTGGGCAGAGAATAATTATCCAAACTGAAAATTGTACACCCTGACAAAAATGTGCAAAAGGGTTATGATATCAGGCAAATCTATGTTCCATAAGAACTGCTAAAATAATCAATCAATTTTTTTTAAAAAAAAAGCTTGTTTCTGGTAAATACTACTGGACAGAGACCATGAGGCAGACCCAGGACCTGATCAGTGGACTTTAACTCACAGTTCATTAAAGATGCACCAAAAATGGAGCAAAAAAGACACTTTTTGAGAGAGATAAATGCCGTTAGTGAACAAATGGAGCTTAGGGAACAAGATATAACTTGTAAAGCTGAAAGTAATGCAGTGGAATCCTCTGAACTTTGGTTTGACTGGTTCCAGAAGGATAATAATAATAATAATAATAATAATAATCACTAAATACATCAAATAAGTATAATATAAATACATGATGATGCATGATGAATTAAGTTAAATTTTACAGTCAATGAGGCAAACAGAGTTTGGGCATGCCTTATTACCGAGAGCAAGGGGTCTGAAATCACACCCAGGGACTGATATCATGTACACTGCTCACTAAAATAAAGGTTTAAAATTACATTTTAAAGTATCCCCTAATTTTAGTGAGCAGTATACATAATATAGTAACAAAATTATATAAAATAAAAAATATGGCGACAATCATGCCATAGTTCTCCCTCTACTTCTTCCTTTTTGTTTTGTTTTTGTTTAATGGTGATTGGTATATTGAATTGGTGCATTATCGCCAACGACAGGGCTGGATTATGTTCATCATGGTTGGAAGTTGGAATTTCTGTTTTAATCTGGGGGCAAAAAATTTTAAACGGACACTTTAGTTAATTATTTAAAGGGCGTTTAAATTTCAAGGTTCCACTCTATTGGTATTAATGTCAATTTACATTTTTAAACAGTACTTTCACTGGCAAGTCTCCACCATATGGGATTGATTGATACAACAAAACCAGTACAACATATATATATAAATATGATGAATGTGTGAAATATAAAAGAGTGCAAAACATCATGGTCCAGTCCACAACCAGACATCTGGCAACCCTAAAGGCATCTCAAGCTACATTTGTACAATTACCCTAACATTTGAGTGCTGTGAAATATCAGTCTATTTGGGATTGACACACCTATGTTTGAATGGGGACAGAATAAGAAGGCTTCTATGAGTTCCATGTACTGTGCTTTTTGAGATTTGCTTAAGATCCCACAGTTGTGTGTCATGGTGTGTTTTGTTACATCAAAGTATTGCCTCAGTAGACAAAAATCAAGGCAACATAGATATTGATTTCGTATTAGCTAAGTATACATGCATTTTCGTTTGCAGTGGGCTGTGGATTTCAGGGAGATATTACCAACTGCTTGCTAAGTGCAACTGTATATATAGTAAAAAAAAAAATGCTGATTGGCAAAAAGTGAATATTTTTCTTGCATCAGGTTTGCCCAGTGCCAAGTGTTTCACCGACCTGAATGACTGATGTTTCTGAGATGCTCCTAAAGTACAAGCAGTAAACAACGCATTAGTCAGCAAAATGAATGACTTCTTCCTCAGTATGTTACTCCAATATGTCTTCTGTGCAACTGTGTTGTGTTCGGCTCACAGCAGTGTGTGTGTGTACAGACAGCAGGCTTCTTAGTTCTCCTCTTTAGTGGTTTTACAGTTGAACGGTGGGGAGTAAAGCTGAGATACTAATATATGGAGCTTCAGGTTCTGTTCATTAATCGCCCCTATACTCCTGATTACAGGCTGTAGGGATTCATCTAGTAATCTCTCATTTGTTCTTTCCTAGCAGCATGCAGTGCTGGCAAACTTGCTCACAACACAATCAATCAGCTACACAATTAAGGATATGTGGCAGGATTAAATGATTAAATGATTTATAGCAGTGAATGAGCTGGTAAGCCAATAGATAAAAATCTGTATCTGTTCCACTGTTTTTCAAGTATGGATCAGCACGGAATGTATAGAGGTCGTTTTTGAATTCCTTAGTGGAAATGAAATGAACCGAACAAGCAGAGGATCAAATTCACTGTCTAAATCTTTCGTACATTTTGCTGCCATTAATCCGTCCATCCATCTATTATCTTCCGCTTAATCCACACAGGGTCACGGGACAGCCGAGTGCCCGGAGTAAACCCACACAGACACAGAGAGGACCTTCTTGGTGTGAACCAGCGGTGCTACCCACCGAGCCACCGTGCTGCTCTTTGCTGCCATTAATATTTTTTTCAATCAACATATCTACTTTTAAGGCAGTAATTCCATCGAATGTCACTTGGTGTTTTCGAGTGACAACTTGAGCCAAGGTAACATTAACATTAGCTAACCCAAACCATTCTTTAGATGTTCCTATAACAAGCCGTTTTCACCCAACGCACAATATTGCATTAAATGCGAGCCTGTTGTGTGGCCAAAATGTGCTAACTTGTCCTCAGTGTCTTGCTTTAAAAATAAACTTTAATTTTTTCCTCTTTCCAGTATAATATTTGGCCATTTATGTGACACACCCATCTATCCCACCCCACCCAGTTACTACACCAATGCTTCTCTGAATGACTGTGTGACTCAGTCAGTTTGTAGGTCTATATTTTCTTCTAGACATTATTTATTGATGACATTATAAGTACCATTACGAGACCATTATAGGATCTCCCAGTAAAAACTGCTCTGTGAATTGTTGTTTATTTACACTGCTTGTCCTCAACTCTGTTGATTCGCTGGGAATCAAATCGCCTATTAGTTGTATTATTTGCCTGTACATGGTTTACTTTTATATAATAACATTTTCACATTTTTACGCAGCGTTGTGCTTCACTATTTAGCCTATTTTTTTAGCAGGTATTAAAAGCAACATGACCGCAGTACAGGCAGAGCATCAAGTCCAGTGCAATTAGGCTGTGATAGCAAATTCAGATTGCCTGATTAGCCATATCTGTCGTTAACTGGTCATTAATTTCAGATGCATTACAGCAAATTGCAGCCTCATTAAGCCACTCTTGCGGTATGTCCTCTCATGTATGTAAATCTGTCCCTATGTGTCAGATCAGGTCTGTTTTAAGCCTATTTACTTGTTGAAGAGGTTTTAATGTTAGCCATTTGGAATGGACTTTAATGTCACTTATTTAAGCGTTTAGCAGACCCTCAGAGTGGCTTAGCCGAGCAGTTAAGGCTTAATGTGCTTTTGCTTATGGGCCCAACAGTTACAGCTTGGCAGTGATGGGACTTAAACTCACTACCTTCCAATTAGTCCAGAGCTGTAACCAGATTACTAGAAGGTAGGAGGCTACCCAAGCTTGTTGAAATTTTTATTTGATACATGATCCATTCAGCAAGTATAAATGAATAGCACGCATCTTCTTAAAGGGATTTTTTCAAATGTGCATTTTAAAGGTGAAATTCCACCACAGAATTCTGATTGAGATGCCGAGTGTCCTTCTTGTTTTACCAGCGAGTAGAAGAGATGAAATGTCTTTGATGTTTAGCTTGTCCATGCCTGCTGTGTACAAAACTTTTATTTTCAACACTAGCAGATGAATGAACTAAACATGCACCTCAGAAACATTTTCTTATATCCACTAAAACAAGTCCGATCCATGGACGCCCCACCTCGTAACTTGCAGGGCTTGAAGGATCTGCTGCTAATGTCTCAGGGAAAATCTTGTAGACTTGCTCCTCAACAGGTGATAGTCTTAATATCTTGAGAGGCATCTATGCAATATTTGGCAGGTGCCTTTAATGTTATGGGTGGTGCATCATTTATCATGGTCAAAAAAAAAATCTGCCACTGTTTCAGCTCCAAAATGTGGTTCCTAGCCATCACTGCTGCAATAAATATTATGAATGGATATTCATATGCATAATTACAGATATTCTGCTCCATGGCATTAGTGCGTTATGGAGAATTTATAACTGTGAAACACAGTTGCCCAGCATTGCAGAACAAAGATTTACATGACAGCATCATCACAAGCTGAGGTTAATCCAATTTGAAATGCTCACTGGAGATGTTTGTGATTGTTTACACTTTTTATTATGCTCATATCCACAGTGTAAAATAACCCTGATGTTCGGACGTGGTTGTCATTGGCATTCTGGATGGTTCTTGGGCAGATGTACATAAAGAAACACAAGATTCAATTTCACACTAGAGGTGAAGCTCGTATGTCAAGGGCAGGTGAGCAACCCCGAGATATGATGCCCTTATGTGCAGTACTAAATTGATTACGCTTTTCAATGGAAATTGACGCTGAGGGAACTGCAAAATCCAGACCCGAGAGCAGTAACATTTCTATATTGTTCTTCAGCAGTTCAGTGTGAGACAGCCACGTTAATGACTGCCATCAACTGTTTTATAAACCAAACTCACTATAATATTGTTTTGTTTAAAAGCCTTTTTTAAATTAGTGATGAGCCATAGAAGGTTTTTAGTGAGTTTAACAGCAACAGGTCAAGTAGTAGGAACGTACAGTGGTGCCACAGGAGGTGTTGGTGTCAAAGATATGAGGCCTGGGTGTAATCCTTTTTGGCATATTCTTTCTGTGTCCAGTTGACTTGGAACTACCATGGTTTTTAACAGAATAAAGCTGAACAGTGGTGGCTCAGACGCTAAGGCTCTGGTACTTGGAAGGTTGAGTTCATATAAAACAAGAATTTCATACAAACATTTTCCTTGACATTTTCTCTTAATGTTTGGTCTCTTTTTCCAGGGCTATATATAACATTAAGGCAGCATACAACATTAAGTACAGGTCACATGTCAGTCCAGACAAAACATTATTCAGATATTACACAAACAATCCCTGTGCTGCCTGGTGTATCAGTTAGCTGTAGGTGTAGCAGCAATGGAGTGGGGAACAGACTAAATTTCCTACAAATTAAATATTCATTGCAGTGTTGCAGCCTTTTTGTCATGTTTATAGTGTCATATAAAAGCAGGGAAAAGGTCTTTTTAGCAAGCAAGCAGGGCGAAAGTAACTTTTTATAGCCTGTTACATTTCTCTCCAGTCAGCAAACAAAGTCATTTCTCTATCACCTAACACACATCACTCACCTCTTACGATTCTTCTTCATCAAAGTTATTACTGGATTATACCCGATCAGTATTTTGCTATTCATTTGTCTCTCAAGGTGTGAAATTAAATGGCTATCAAAATAAAAAACACCCCTCTGAGAATCACGGTCAAATGAACAGGTATGAATTTCTATTGAGGACCTTTTTTTAACCAGATGAAATGTCATTACATGCAACATTGTGTGTAGTAGGGACAAATTCAAATGGATTGCATAGGGTCCTAACTAAAAACTCACACGTTTACTAGAATAACTTCTACATTGCGACTTTCTCTCATCACAGATTTGATCAATCTCAGCTTGACATAATAAATTAAATTGTATTATTTGGGGTGTTTTGCTGAAGCTGCAGAAGACACGCAAACGCCAGCAGATATTATATATACACGAGTCATCTTATGGGATATTTTCATGGGACAGCACTCAGGACATGACACTTTGATATAATGTTAAAGTGTCCATCCACTGTGTGTATAACTGTGCAAATTTGCTGTGCCCTTAAAATAACAAGCCATTAGTGTCTAAACCACTGGCAACAAAAGTGAGTACACCCCTAAATGAAGGTGACCAAATTGTGTCCAGTGTCAATATTTTGTGTAAAGTATATACAGTTACCAAACTTAAATACAGATGCCTGTTATCTTGGGATATTTGTGGGATTTTCAAAAGCAATGCTTTTTGATGGTTTGCTCCACTGACCTTTTAAAGCTCAGCTAGGAAACCGAAAACAAACAGTGGATTCTCACTGCTTGTGGCTATATTCCTTAAGCTAATCAAATCCTTAACCGAATTAGTCTTCATTGAAGTGTGAGGATTTTATCCACGAGAGTCTAATTTCCTACCTCAGACCTTTGCTTGGTGCCTGATCTTTATTTCTCTTGAGAAAATGTGCGTCTTTGCAAGTGGAAGCCGATCGATTCCGTTAAATCAATATGCTCTGGGTAAGCCTGTGGAAATGTTGGAAGTTTGGAGGTTCTTCTAGAACTAGAGCAATAAGCTACAATTCAGCAAGCAGATGGAAGTAAGACGTTGATCCTGTAAGGAGATGCTAAATTAAAGTGAGTGCAGATGTGAAAGGAAAAGGTTTTTCTACCAGGAGAACAGTTGATTCGGGGGGCTAATATTAAGGCATGTATGTGTATTATGAGATGGGAATATTTGATCCTAATTATTGTAAAAAAGCACAAAAGTGCCTATAAAACTTTATAAAAAAGAAGACATTTGACCATTTTGCAGTTGTTTCAAACTGTTATTCTGTTGTTATTAATAAGACTACCGGTACCCAGGATCAGGGGGGTAAGAGATGTTTTTCTTTTTCATTCTTCCCCCTATCACGAGTCATTGGATTTCAGTCCTGCCTCATAAATCTATGGTGCAAACATTGAAAAGATCAGAAAAGGCCTTTTTCTTACTGAAAATCACCTTTTTTTTGCATTTTTGGTGCAAATAGGTGAAATTCCTCTTCCTTTTCTTCTTCATATTTCTATCTTGAGGGCAAAAGACGTGTAGCAGTGCTTTTGTTATGACCCGCTTGTCCGGCCATCCATCCATTCATTATCTTCCGTTTTATCCACACGGGGTTGCAGGCCAGCCGGTGCCCACCCAGCAACTCTGGGTGCAGGAACAACCTTAGACGGGGCACCAATCCATTGTAGCATTTTTTTATCCACAAGATAAGATATGCTGTTTATTGTGACTGCCTATGCTGGTCCTTTTTTATGTGTAATCCTGGGTCACATCATTCCAGTTGTTTGTGTCACGACTGGCTCAATATCAAGACAAATAAGTGGGAGACACAGTGACTAAATAGCAAAATTAGATTTAATAACAAATAAAAAAACATATCAACTCCCAAACAGGCATCAGTTTGTGAAAAAAATCAAAATGTAACCAATCTAACTATAGCACAATACCAAACTAAACTAAAGAAAGAGGACAAAACAAACCTGTGCTCCATGCAGAAACAAATCAAACGACAAAAGCCCTAAGCTAAGCCTAAGCCGCCCTTACAGGTGTAAATAGTGCTCTTAATGAGGTCTTCATCCCCACTTAAGGAACAGGCTCGTCACACTTGTGGTAAATAAATAAATATATATATATATATATATATAATCCTATATATATATATATATATATATATATACAGTGAGTCCAAGAAGTATTTGATCCCTTGCTGATTTTCTTCGTTG
>JAVSBV010163997.1:0-14312 GCA_033117975.1 Parotocinclus spilosoma | reverse complement strand
TGTATAGGTACTCAGCATGCGAAGCATAATACTGTAAAAAACAAGTTCTTACTAAATTCCAGTCAACGTTTGAAGAAATTATCCAGTGTGATCTGATCCGCTTTTGCTGTGGCTAAGTGGTGACTTGTGGCTTCTTTTTGTAGGAAATGTAAATGTTAGGCAAAAACCTGTAGGTGGCAGTAGAGGGCTGGGGAGTAACTCACGAGTTTTCGGGTAGTGATGCCAGAGACAAAGAGTTTCTTCAAGGATATTACATACTGTACTCGTTTTTTGGTCCAAATAGACAAATAGAATTACACGTATTTCATAGGATTTGTTTTGGTACTTTAGGACTTGGTCCGAATAAGCGGCTGGTCCCATTAACCAGTGGTCCAATTAACCGGAATTGACTGTATTTAAAAGCTAAAAAGCACATTTTATTTACAATTTTAATTATCAGGCAGCACCGTGGCTCCGTGAGTAACACGCCTCACAGCAAGAACGTCCTGGGTTCGCATGTCCTCCCGGTGTCTGTGTGGGTTTACTCTAGGTTAATTTATCTAACCATCTTAACCCACTTTTACACTCTTACCCCAATCCTGCTCAGCTTCTTCTGGATCTTGTGGGCCACCTGATCTGCCCAGTATTTCTCCCGTAGGAAATCCCAGAAGATCCTTCCAATCAGGGCATTGACCCAAGCTGGATCTCCACACCCTGCCAGTGGATCACTGGAGAACTACAGGAAATAGAACAAACATTACTAACAAACCATGTATTTACACTGATTAAACTCTGTAATTACAACAGGCATACAGCACTAAATACAAGTTTTATTCCACCATTTGATTTGTTATTTTAGCAATGGTATAATAGCCACACATAATTATTGATTAATTAATTCTTTGTTAAGACACAAACAGAACATACAGGAAATGTACACAAACTTAAACATGAACAAAATGGCTTCTGAAGACAAAATCAGTATTTGCCGCGACCTTCCTGAAAAAGTGTTTAAGCAGTTTAAGCAATGTAAGTGTTTAAGCAGTCCATTCCTGATCAAGCTTCTTTGGACTGTAGAAAGGTCAACTTTTAGCTGCTATTGCTCCAGTGTAAGGGGAGGCCACACTAAATACTTGCCACTGCAGACCAGAGAAGGTATCTTTTTTTTATTATCAGGCTTTTAATACGGCATACAAATAACACATGTTCTGGGTGTATTCTAACAAGGAGACAGAAAATATTATATAGTGTCATTATAGCAATGCAAAAACAACATATCTAATGGTGGCCTAAGACTTTTTGCTCAGCACTGTATATTATACCAAAATGTTAAAACAATTAAGAAAGTAATTCATCTGTAATGGATAATATAATGAGTGTAGATTTAGAGATTCACATTCAGCCTACCAAAAGCAAATTACTAAAACTCAGCAGACATTAGACTTTTTTGGGGTATCTCACCCTCCTTGTGTCTGCAGGAGTGCCCAGCTCGCTGTGGCAGGGGCTTGGGGTGAGGCTGCAGCTCTCTGATGTAATGAAGCGAGCCATATAGGAGCTGTAATCCAGCAGGATCCTTTCTCTCACTGAGCCAGCTAGCTCTCTTAGACCAAGCATGGAGGCCAGGTCATCAGTACTGCCCCAGCTGGAGCCTCCAGCACTACACGCATCTACAAACCGAAACAGAACGAGACACCACCTTAATGACAAAACGGCCTTGTCTGTGTAGTTAATCTGTAACTCTGTATTAAGTGAATGTCTACTCATTACCTTCATTCAGTATACTATCTTATTACATATGGGATGGGATGGGAATGGGATTAACTGTACAGTCCCAGCCGACTCTCGGTCACGTGATGGATCATGGATCTCCACACATTTCTGTCCTTCATCGTTGTGATCCATGAAGGATTTTGGCAGGATAGTGGAGTAGTTTGCCATTGCTTTCTCCAGCCCTCCCCATTTATCCGGGCTTGGGACCGGCGTGCAGCTGTTCCCAGTTACACGGCTGGGGTGTTTTGCATACACAGGTCAATGACAATTTGGAGATGCCAATTAACCTAGCACGCATGTTTTTGGACTGTGGGAGGAAACCGGAGTACCCGGAGTAAACCCACGCAGTCACGGGGAGGACATGCAGACTCCACACAGACCCAAGGCCCCAAGCCGCTCCACCCTGGTATTGAACCCGGGACCTCCTTGTTGTGAGGCAGCGGTACTACCCACCAAGCCCCCGTACTGCCCGATCCACTGGTAGGCTGGTCAATACAAATAATTGTGGCATTTGAGTTTGGTCATTGAATGTCATATACTTCTGTAATAAGCAAGTGGGTTATTCAAGGGAGACTAAAACGCATTGCTAGATATTATTAACAACACTGAAGATCAGCCAGTTGAAACAGACTCAAAACCAGTATTTTAACCAGTATATATAGTTGTAAGTTAGAGCAAATATACAGACGGTGAAGGGGCTAACAAGGGAGTACTATTTACAATAATACAGATACAGACACTTAGCAATGCCGTTTTTGTTACCAATAAGTAGCACAATGTCATTCATGAGTCACTTTCTCAAAAAGTATCAACCAAGTTAGAACTGTCTCTAGTCCAAACATGAGATAAGTTAGACTGGTAAGGTAGTGAGCTCTTGACTAAATAAAAGACTTCTTCTGCTCTTTAACTCCCACCTCTGCTCGTGGTTCTTCAGTGATGATTGGCTTTTGTGACCAACTGGGCAGAAGAAGTAAAAAGCACTGCATTAGAGTGCAAGAAAACATTAATTATACACTGCCAGTACATAAATAAGCAATTCATATAGGGATCTTCAATAATTATTAAAGAAAATATGCTAATCAGAGTTCGGTACTTTACTTCAGTGCAGTGCTTTTGTGGTTTTTAGTATTTTAAGGTCGCTAGACAAAGACACCAGAGCCAAAAACTGAAGTAGTAACGACTTGGGAATATCCAATTTTTGAACATAATAAAATACTATGTTAGAATTTCAGTACACCGCCTTTGGAACCAGATAGAGGTGAGGCAAGGAATCCATAATAACTAATGAGGGCTAAATTACAAACAGGTGAGGCTGATCAGTGGTAACCATGGGAACCTTTAAGCACTGAAGATTGTGACTTCTGGTAGGGAAAATGGAGGGTTGTGTTGTGTGCCTATGACAGTTGCCTTGTGGGATACTGAAATATTTGAAATATATTGATTTATTTCTCACATAAAATCCCGAAAACAAGTGGAATAGACCTATTTCAACCAAGGATCAAACAAAAGAGTTCTGTCTAATCAAGAGAGCATCTGTACCTTCCTGTCTGGAATGCTTCTCTTAAGAATAACAACCATGGCATACACAAGCCCATTCATTGCAATTAATTCAGTGTATTCTGCACAGAAGGACAGGTGTCATTACTTACACAAAACTGTCAATATAAATGACAGGTTGGTTTGAGTATGTCAGAAACTGCTCAACCCTCTGGAATTTTTTCATGAGCAACACTCTCAACTGGGAGTGACGAGCGCCAGGACATGTAGTGAGGAAAAACCATAGTTGAGACAATAACAATTTTTGTTTTTCACTTTCAATAAATTGTTCAAAAGGTTAAATGAGATATTCAATACAGCGTTACGTTAATGATTTTGCACAGCCATAGGTTAGTTTAAGTGTTTTAAGCATGTTTAAGGTAGGCCACACAATATACAGTACCTACAGTATATATTAAACTCATAGGTTTACCATAAAATCAACAAAATATTCAAATAATAATAATAATAATAATAATAAGTTCTAATTATATATAATATAGTGCCTTTCTAATACCCAAGGACACTTTACAAGCCATTTTCACACACATTAAAAAAAACCTCTAAAGATAGGGTGGGGGGGAAAGGAAGTATTAAGAGAAAAGATGGGATTTAAGCAGAGACTTGAAGGAAGTGTATGAAGAACAGAGTCGGAGAGGCTGAGAAAGGGCATTCCACCGTTTTGGAGCATTTACACTGAAAGATCTGCCACCGGCAGTGACCTATTTGTATTTTGGGACCTCCAGGAGACCAGTGTCAGAAGACCTGAGTGTTCGGCTCGGGTTATAAGAATGCAAAAGTTGTGATAAATAGCCCGGGGCCAGACCATTAAGGGATTTGTAAGCCAGGAGCAAGATTTTAAACTTGTCGATGGAGGATTGGTGTAATATGAGCTGATTTTTTAGTATGAGTAAAGAGCAGCTGAGTTTTGAACATATTGGAGAGACTGTATGGTTTTGTTAGGGAGGCCAATAAAAAGATCATTGCAATAATCCAACCTTGATTAAATAAAAACATGAACCAGAATTTCAGCATCCTTGTTGGACTTGTTGGACAAATAGTCAAATTCTTTACTATTCTATGGAAATTGGGTGACCAAGGGTCCACTTTGTCTCCAGATGATTTTGTTGTAGGTGTTGTGGTAAACATCCATTAGTGGATTATTATTGTTTATTGTATATTGTAATGTAGTGCTGGGCAGCATGACCAAAAATGTGTATTGCATTTTTTTAAAGATTCTACTGGTTTCATGGTATTATCATGGTGGTTACCATGACCGGGGTTTTGCATAGGCTTGTAGCTTACGGAACTCCAAATGATACAATATATGAAGGAATAAGGATGCATGAAACCATTGCCGAATGTAATGTTTTTATTCTGCAAACTGCAATGTACTAAAACAGAACTTAAAAAAGACTTTTCTGCTAAAGTATTTTCACCCTGTTAAGACATACTTCATATCCAGTGTTTTAATTATTGCTCTAAACTTGTCTCTCTCAAATGAATTGTTACTGTGTTCATAATGTGGCTCCATCACACAAAAGAAATTTGATTTGATGTCTGAACCTTTGGCCTAAAGGTTTTACTGGCACTACTGGTTAACAGCATTGAATCTGATGACCCGTAGACACTTTGTATTCAGACACACGTTATGTTGGAGGTACTTCTGATGGATAGCATCACAATCTTCAGGTTTTCAGCTATACAGTCAGCAGCTGCGGTCCACCGCCTTTCTAGCTAATGCAAATTTAGGAGCATAAAGGTGCATCATGGTTGGTCCATTCTCTTGAATTAAAAGATGTGCATCTGTTGAGAATAACTGTTTAGTATTTCACTTGAAACGAAGCTTAAATTTGACTTCAGGTTATTTGCTCTGATTTATAGCTGCAGGCAAGCTTGACGACCAGAGTTATACGAAAGAACTGCTAAGTGCACAATAACCCTGCATACTGTTTCCACATATGCTTTAATCCTCTCCCTATTTCTCTTCTTCTTTCTATTCCTTCCACCTGCTCTCAGGAACATCCACGTCACTCTGAAAAGTCAAGTATGAGTCATCTCTGTGAATGTGAGCACACTCTGAGATATAGGGATTCGTGGAATGGCTGCGGTTTTTCATTCCTAATGAGCCATCAGGCAAGTAAGATGTGATGAAATATAATACTTGACTCTATTTCGTGATGAAATTCATGAATAAAATGAATTCTTGTGTTTAAAAAAGACAAATGGCAGAACGTATATCTGTAACACAGTGAAAGATGGCTCACATGTATCTTAGCTCAGATTCTCTCCGCACCAACACATCCCTTATCCTGTCGATTTTAAACAGCTCCCCTTCAATGTCGCCCATGGTGATGGTGGAGTCCGCCATAGAAACAATGTCGCCATCATCTATCGGGAGAAAGGGAGAGGATGAGAAAGGCCTAAGAAGTTCTTAGAAACTTGTCATTTCTGCTCAGCTCTTGTTGAGAATAAAACTATTAAATATGATAACAATATGGACAGAACTAAAGCCTGTTTGTGGCCTTTCTACAGTTCAAGACTTAAATGCAAAATATAAAAATATGAAAAAAATAAAAATAAATTTTTTTTTATTCATTTATTTTTATTTTTTTCATATTTTTTATATTTTACATTTAAGTCTTGAACTGTATATATATATATGAAAGGCTTGGTCCATAGATCTAAAGGTATGTGATGTTTATATATGATTATATATATATGATATATTTATTTAATATCACATCAGTGGCATCAAAGGCTTTAGAAACACAAGGGTATATAAGCACATGAGTCAAGGGCCAATTTAAAAGGGCAAGAAGAAGTGAACACAACTGACATTATGTTCTCAGAAATTGCATTAGTTTGGACTATGGCATGTACCACCCAGCTAAACATTGCTGCAGGCCAAGTGCACCCATTCACATCAACAGTGTTGTTTTATGACAGGATAATCTGTCCTGCCGCTTTGCTTAAATCGGATTTATGTGCAGTAAACAGTTTGAGGAACTTCACAACTTAGTTCATGGTGTTGTCTCGGCCTCCAAATTTCCCAGTACTCGATCTGATTGGGAATCTTTTTGACATGCTAGACAAAAAAAGTATCCAACTTAAAACTTGGGCCAGTTAAAACTTGGTGACAAATACCACAGGGCACTTTCAGAGGTTTTGTGGAGTCTTAGTGGGTCAGAGCCATGGCAGCCTGATGGGAGTTACACAATATTTAATATTTTAATAATGTTGATTGGTATATCGGGTTAGCAGGTCAGTGTATTAATAATGGTTATACCTTTTTAGATGACCAGGGGTGAAGGAGACTGTACTCTGAGTCTCTGATGATGAATTGTTACAGTATACTCACCACTTCAAACTATAAGCAATGGTAAATGTGTGCCTTTGATTTTCAGAATTTCAGAGGTCTAGACCTTCCATAAGAAGATACATGAGACACTGAGGTAAGGTCTTGCTAGTTGCTAGTTTAGTCCAGTTGCTATCAATCACATTCTTGCAAGAAACTGTCATATCTCGTAATCCATCGTCGTGGAAACAAGAAGGAAATTAGCACAATTTCCTCTGCATGTGATCAATCAGGCTATAGTTACACAATGGGGTGAGGGAGGAAACTACAGCTCTTAGTTCTGACAAGGGTCTGCTAGTATGTGTTTGTCTGTGTTGCACATGCTGCTATTGAGTAGCCATATTGAGCTTTATGTTAGTATTTAATATTTCTATATTGGGTTATATTATGGGGGCACTCGATCAGCACTCTAGTAGTGCATCACTGGGTTGGAGTCCAGGTATGGCAAGGCATGACACAAATACATAACTGGCTGTGTCTGCGGGAGCTTAGGAAGGATGTGGAAGTAATATGAGTGATGCACTGGACGCATCCTGTTCAGGGTACACATTCCTCTGTGTCCCACGAATTCCAGGATAAGATCCAGACCCCTCTGTGACCCCCACCAGGGTGAAGTAGGTATAAAAGAGAACCCACATTTTAGGTCCCTGAGTCAAACTATGTAATTATTTTATGGGTAAATGTGCTGGATGAAATGCCAGTTGACTGCACGGCTGAGAGAGATTGCTGTTTCAGTACTGGGGGATGATTCACCAACTGAACTCCTCTCACTGAGACACAAGGTCTGGGGACTGTGGTGGCATAACATTTAGGATAGTGGAGTCCAAACCAGAAGGTCCAGGGTTCAAATCCAACCTCTGCCAAGCTGCCACTTTTGCCATTGCAAAAATGCCATAACTTATGATTAGCTGGAACAGTTGTAAGCCACTCTGGAAAAGTCTGCATGTGACCACCAGTCCTCCTGGAAGGTACCACTGAGTCAAACCTTGTCTTTTTGGAGATTTTTTAAATAGATACAAGTATTAATTCATACAATGTAAAACACATTAGAAGTTAGTTTTTGTCACCTTTTCAGATGATTCACTAGTGTTTTTGTAAAAAAAAATTGCAGAAACATGCCATATTCATTACTTTTACCCAGATGTTGCAGCAGTTTTTTTCAGTTTTAAGGATCAACTAAACACATCTCTTGGTCAAAGCTGTGCAAACTTTTGAATCCTCAGAGCTGCTATCTTTGAGTAATAGGTTATATGACCTGAGTATAACGGCATGTGACTCGCTGGGGTAGAAACTCTGAATGGTAAAGGTACTATGACACTGAAAAACAATACGCAGATTTGTAATGGCTTACTGTATATTCCAGTCAAAAGCAAACCATATTTGAATGAAATGACTCTAATAAAACAAAGGGACCAAACTGAGTACCACTGGGACTGTGGTAGCCTAGTGGTTAAGGCACAAGGTCCAGGGTTCGAATCCCACCTCTGCCACAGTTGGGTCCCTGAGAAATTCCCTTCCCTTAATTCACAATGACCTGAATTGTAAGTCGCTCTGAATAAGGGCATCTGCTAAATGCCATAAATGTAAATGAGTATGTACTCGAATACAATCTTGGCTGTGAGACTGTTTTCACTCACCTCACTCTGGGTTCATTAGCCAACCCCTGTCCATCTATTACCCAACTGAAACAGTAAGAAGGCAGATTTAAAAAGGTGATGCATACAACCAATTATTCATTCCTCTACTGAGTCAATGGCTTGCATATTGAGAGCTTCAAATCCTCTCTGTTTCTTTCTCGCTCTCGCTTGCTCATTTTCTCACCCTCTCATTAAAGCTGTGCGCTGAATCATCAGGAGCACACTACATTTAGCTTTTAATTGACTAACCTTGTCAAAGAAATTTTAAACAATCCTCAGAGTCTCCGCTAAATCTGGCCAAATGTTGAAATCCTACTTATTCGGTCAACCTGGGAGTAAAGTAAGTTGCTGTACTGACTTTGTGTTATCATATTAAATCTGGTTTTCCTGCTTTTTTAAACAGCACTTCTAAATCTGCAGCAAAATGTGAACGCAAATCTGTGTGTACTGTAACAAAATATCTAATAATAGTAGTTAATAGCATTAAATCATTAAAAGTCCTTTATCTGTCCATCTAAAGCAAATTGGAAAAAGTGATTTCTCACTAACAGCACATGGCAAACTAGATATGCAGCTGAAAACATGTTCATTAAGTTAGTTTAAAAACGTACTTTTTGGTGAACAAGTCTGTACGCCCCTGCTTTAAGTACTGAATACGCCTGGATCGGACGTTTGTTTAGCACGACCCACAGATTCTCAATGGGACTGATATCTGAGAAATTTGATGGCCAAATTTGATACGTTCCCCAAACTGTTCCGAAATATTTTTTTAGCATAGCAGGATGCATTATGTCATTAAATGTACAGTTGCCATGAAGAGGTGAACTTGGTCATCAATGTTTGGGCCAGACTTTTTGAATTGCTTGTTTCTCGGATGTCCTTACTTAAGAATCTACTAAAGAGGGAGGAAAAAAAATAATTAAATATTTTTTTTTCAGCACTTTTCAATTTCTCGAGGACTATGTGGAATCAATACAAGGAAGGAGGAAGAAATAAAAATTGATTTAACCTACAATTAAATTAAAGTGAATCTGGAAAAAAAAATGAACTGAAGAAAACCGTTGGCTCTCCACCGGAGGGCAGAAAAAACTGAAAAAAATAAATAAATTAATTAAAAAATAAATAAATAAAATAAAAAAAAAAAAAATATATATATATATATATATATATAATTTTTATAATATATATAATTATATAATAAAATATATAATTTTTTTTTTTTTTCAACCATTGGTGCTGCGGCGGATCCGAGAAATACAATACAATATTTTTCTTTTTTTTTTTTTTGTATTCTTTAAATATGATCGTCAGCAGATTCACGAAACAAGCAATAAAAAAGGTCCGGCCTTAGATACATGTCCAAGTAACATTTACCAAAAGTTTCCCAGAAGAACCCTGCACCAAGCATCACACTGTCAGTGGTTTTAATGTTACGGCTGATTGGCTTATATAGCATCAGATATAGTCTAGCTGAATGGCTCAAAAGCCGCTCTGAGGGTTAAGTTGTACTGGTAGAATTTATTACAGCAGGTGAAAATCTGGATATTGACCCTACACTTCGAATATCGATCTCGGTCTTCACACACCACTGGGTATAACAGCAATTACATTATGTAGCATTTACAGTATTTAATTCGATGCAGGTTCAGAATTACAATGTATTTTCCCCTGAAAAAAACATGAACCTTTTCTTTTCAGACAAGCACATTTATAAAGCACTCGCTCCAGAATGCATTTACACTGGAACTCTTGCTCAGGTTTATTGAACTTCTAATCACAACAGACTGCAGAAGCAGATCATATCTGAGTTTCTAGTAGGATTTCAGAGGGCTGCAGATTTCCCCCAGGAATTCGGGCAACCTACCTGTGAATTGTGTCAGTTTTATCCCAGCTAACTTTTAAACCATTCCAACCATGGCCAATTCTATGTATTACCATGCACTAGTTGTAGTGTAATTCTCAAGGAACAGCCAATTTGTGAGTGATAAAAACCACCACTGATTATTTCAGGTGGAGGCCAGCCTGTGTGATCTAGAAGGTGATTGGTTGTAAAGCAGATCATTTATTAAATCAATCATTTATTCAAACCGGGTACAGTATTTTATTTCATTCATTTATTTTCACACCTGCCTAATCCAAGTCTGGGTCTCTTGGGTCCAAGGTGTCAATTCATCGCAGGACACGTGCACAACCACACTCACAGTGGGCTGCTTTAGAGACACCAACTGACTTAATACATGTCTTTGCAATGAAGAAGACCATGCAGAGAAGAGGGGAGAACATGCAAACGCCACACAGTGTCCAAATCAAGAAGCAGACAGGGGAACTCTGGAGCTGAGGTGGCAACGCTAACCACAACCCACCATGCAACATAATGGGTATTTTATAAATCAAGTTATGAGAACTAATTAAAAAAAAACTTTTAAAACGATATTTCACTGTCATGTTGAGGATTAGATAGTTCCTTACATTTACTTCGACTTATATTTCATTGCAGACAGGATGAATCTGAGATATTTCATATTAGATATTATATTTGTTTTGTCTGGTCAACTTCATTTCATTCGTTAATAAACGACTATTCCTGCATTTCAGGACTGCAGCACATAAAAAAATTGGGGGAAAAAACTGAACTGTTAATGAACACGGGCAGCACGGGGGCTCGGTGGGTAGCACTGCTGCTTCACAGCAAGAAGGTCCCGGGTCCTCCCTGTGTCTGAGTGGGTTTACTCCAGGTACTCCGGTTTCCAAAGATATGCATGCTAGATTAATTGGTGTCTCTAAAGTGGCCCAGTGTGTGTGTGACTGTGTGACCTACGATGGATTGGTACCCTGTCTAGGGTTGTTCCTGCCCTTGCACCCAGAGTTGCCGGGTGGGCACCGGCTGGCCCACGGCCCTGTGTGGATTAAGCAGAAGATAATAGATGAATGTTAATGAACACAAGAAAACTATAAAATGATGTGATTTCAAACAGGTGATTATTATTATACTTTGCCACAAAAGCAGCATCCAGGAAAGGCTGAGTTTTTGATGCCAAAGATGGCCAGTAATCGACTAGTGGCTGGTGGTTTTTTATTTTGTTTGGTTTGGTCATGGATTATGAAAGGGTATGACAATTTTCCATAGGCATCTTAAACTAAGTACAGCTGCACCCGACTTATTTAATGAGTAAAGCTGTCTTTAGACAGCTGATAAGCTGTAACTGGTGTAGCTCCTTTGTTAGGATGCTTGTGGATGAGGTTCCTCACCTCCCTTGCTCTATATCGCCATGACTAATGACTCCTGTGTATTTGTATTTGAATTTGTCTTTCATACTGCTTATCCGTGTTAACCATGCTATGTTGTGCTCACCTTTATACATTACAATATATATCACTCAAAGGGAGAACAGCACTATGTAGGGTTAATCTGTGTGTTCATTTGTTGTAAGTTTCGCAGCAATTGAAGAAAGGTATAAGACATGCTGTACAAATTATTGACATTCCTTTTATGCCAGTCACTAATGTAGTTATCTGTTTTCTGTAGATATATAGCCAGACAAACAAACAGAATTTTACATTTATCTTGAGAGACTTTAAATCGTTACAGCAGCAGGAATGTATATTGCACCACTTCACTTTAAGGTTAAGGATAAAATAAGGAAATATAAAAATAAGAAAAAGCAGTGAGTATGGAGAGGACAATAATGAAAGGATGCATTTGTATAAGACATATCCCCTACTTTTGTGAGCAGTGTTTAATCATATCACAGTAGTTAGTAGCCAGTGTTATTGTGTTATCGTATGGACAATTACATGCTTTTGCTTACTGCATCTTCTCTTACACTTACACAGTTCCCTTGGTTACAGTGTGTCCTTTTTCTGACATTCACGCCACAGTTTTAGGTTAAATATTGTTAGCTCATTATGAATGTACTTTGATGAGATTGTGTTTTTTAACGATACATTGTAAGCATCCAATAAAATACCTGAAATACCTGAGCATGAAGGCACACACACACACACACACACACACACTGCAAGTGTGAGTCATAGTTCCTGCACGATGCAAGCTCAGCAGGCTGGACATCACAGCAGCTTTAACATCAAACACACATCCACACAAAGTCGAGCCAAACCAGCAGGTTTAATAAAGCCAGGTTTAGTTTAGTTTTAGGAAATTCACAATAATTCTAGAAAATACGTACTCTTAGGAAGCTGTGCAGAGGAAAGTTGTAGTTTTATATCTTATTTGCTCTAGTGGCCTTACGTTACGCAAAGATGCGTAACAGCTACTTAAAGACCAAAGAAGATCAACGAGTGCTGAACACGGACTTTCTACCACTGTTACCTAACCTAAACCCCATATAGCATTTATAAAGAGGAAGCCATGTTGGAATTACATGGTCCATCAGATACTTACCATTCCATACCATACCATACCATACCATACCATACCATACCATACCATACCATACCATACCACACCACTTACCATTCCATTCCATACCACACCACTTACCATTCCATTCCATACCACACCACTTACCATGCCATACCATACCACTTACCATACCATACCACACCACTTACCATACCATACCACACCACTTACCATGCCAAACCATACCATACCACTTACCATACCATACAACTTACCACTCCACTTACCATACCATACCAGCAAAAGTAGAAACATTTCAAATACTAATAACGTCTGATATGTATTTTTTTTATATTTAACTTTTCACTTAAATTGTTTTGTTGCTTAAATGATTTGTAGTAAATACTGTAATACATTTGAGAAAAATGTAATGTAGAAGACGTTTCATTGTAGTAGCCTGAGCCGGTGATGCTGACAGCTGCATCCTTAGGTTCTTCAGGAAATATTCCACATGTGGATACGTATTCTTCAGTATTCAGTAAAAGCACACCTACTTAATACTTAATGGCCATTTTATTAGATTAACCTGCTTTTGTAAGTATACAGTTACTCCTTGTCCATCAGAAAGGGACCACCATAGGACTTCCACTGACCATCGTTTCAGTCATGGACCATTTTCAGTATGTTACACTAACATTATAATGGTGATAAGGTGCAGCGTCGTTGCATATAAAATAACATATATTAGCCACATAATTAGATGGCTACCTTGTTGGTACAGATTGTGTATGTACAGTTATTTTATGTTGATTCATCTAGTACTTAAAGACCCAATAATATTTGGCCTCGTACTAAACTTCCTAACAAATTGATAAATCATTGAGCGCGCTGGTTCGGTGCATCTGTACTTGTTACTTAGGGCGCTTTGTACCTAGTCCGATCTGCTCACCTGTTCTTACTTCGTCCTCTCTCGGTTCCGCTTGATCCATGGATCCATACAGAGATACGCGCTTCTTGTTCATGCTGTCACTGCCTTCTTCTGCAGATCTGCAAGCCATTAAATGAACAAAACGTTTGCAAAAGAAGCGCGTTAATCGTTAATGCAGTGGCGCTCAGGGAAAAGCGAGCAGCTCCAGCTTCTGTACATGAATCCAGGTACATGTGACTGTGCGCGCTTTTGTGCGTGTGTGCGCGTGAGAGAGAGAGAGAGAGAGAGCGAGAGAGCGAGAGAGCGAGAGAGCGAGAGAGAGAGAGAGAGAGAGAGAGCGAGAGAGCGAGAGAGAGAGAGATGCACCTGATAAACTGACAACCTACAATAACGCCGCCTTGTGAGCAGCAGGTAGAAATGCACCCAGCCCTGTGGAGGACAAGGGCTAAATACAGTCAATTCCGGTTAATAGGACCATCGGTTAATGGGACCATCCGCTTATTCGGACCAAATCCTAAAGTACCTAAACAAATCCTATTATATATGTGTAATATTATTCCTTTTTTGTATCAAAATTCTGCTTAATCGGACCAAAGAACGAGTACAGTATGTAATATCTGTGAAGAAACTCTTCACCTCTGGCATCACTAACCAAAAACTCCAAAGTTTCTCCCCCAGCCCTCTACTGCCACCTACAGGTCTTTGCCTAACATTTCCATTTACTACAAAAAAAAGCCACAA
>JAVSBV010163986.1:0-14313 GCA_033117975.1 Parotocinclus spilosoma | reverse complement strand
ACAGATCACACAGATCACACAGATCACACAGATCACACAGATCACACAGATCACACAGATCACACAGATCACACAGAGTATGTAACGCCAGGGCAGAAACAGTACTACGCAACTCGCTCAGGGAAAACGGAAGCCTTATAAAGGTAGAGTGGGAAGTAACAAGCCGCACCTGGTAACAATGAAGAATCGCGCTAATTAGAAGACAGGACTAGGGGAGCGCGAGAGAGGGAGAGAGTCGCGAATGGGATTTCTCACAGCTTTACTGAAAAGGATTAAATAAAGACAAGAAAAAAATCTCTCCATATCTTGTATGCATCTGAAACAATTTCTCAGATCCTTTAACCTCATAAGTATCTCATGTCTCATATTTATCTAATGCTTTTCTCCTAAACAATTTCATTTTAAATGAAACTTAAGTGACACAAATAAGTGTCCTGAGGCATCAAAGATAAACACTTGAGCAATAAGCCATGATAACCAACCACCATGTTTCACAGATGAGATAAGAAGAGGGTACTGGCAGTTCTGACCTTTCCAATAGAGAATGTGTGGACTTCTAAATGCTTCATAAACGAAAATAAAAAAGCACCAATATACGTTTAGTCATTTGGAATATGCTCATACAAAAGAGTGACTTACAAAACATTTGTAGGTGTTATGATTCAAGTGCTAAATTATCTGTCATTAGATGGACCAGAAACTAAAGCTACTCAGCATAATGTTGTGAAATATAAAAACAAATAAGCACTAAAAGCTTGAGGATAAGATGAAAAAACATATAAAGAGCTTTTACAGTAAACATGCAACGGATAAAACAGACATTATCAAGGTATTATTTGAAAATCTGGATGTTCAGATTCAGAAGTAGGAAAAGATACACTGGAACAACCTGGCTGGTTTGGGAAACTAATTGAGATATGGGCTTACATGCATGACTTGATATCAGAGAAAGATACATTAGGTGCCCTGAAGCTGAAGACCTGAGTTGGTTTGCAGGAAAGTAGATTCAAGCAAACGAATGTAAATATCATTCAGTAGAAAATTTAGAGGTCTGGACAGTCACTACTAGAGTTTCTTAGAGTGTTCTTAGTAAATTAATGAAACGGGAAACCCTTGATAGGTTATGAACCAGATGGGCTGCAGCATTCTAAATGCTCTGTAGTGGAGAAATGGAATATGAAGGCAGGCCAGCAAGCAAAACATTGCAGTAATCAAGCCTGAAAATAACGAGAACCTGAAAGAGGATCTAAACAGTATTCTTCTAATTCTGCCCAGAATAAATCTGCAAGATCCGGTTGATGTTGAGGCGTTTGGAACAAAATGAGTTCCTTGTACAAAGTCACACCAAGATTCTTTGTCATGTGGGCCATATGGTTACTGATGCCATGTGTCATTTGTTGACTAAAAGATTCAATGTCAAAGAACTCTTTTGTGTCTCAGATGTTTTACCATCTCGTAAGATATGTCAGGAAGTTAGTTGGATACATTTTCTGAAACTTGGGAGGTGGATATGGGAAATAAAGACTTCATTCATCATCTACTTAGCACTGATATGAGAAGTCACATGGATTTAATTATTGAGTCCAGTGAGTTAGTGTACACAGGGAACAGGAGTGGACCGAGAACTGATCCCTAAGGGAACTCCTGTGGTAATACTAAATATGATGAGAGTGAACCTCACCATGCTACAGGGTTGATATTGCACATGTATGTGGAAAACCAGACATGTACATGTTTCCTAATGTCTATATATGATGTGGTATACTGTATACTGTCTGGGCTCTTGAGAAATGTGGATGGTCATGGAGTCAGTGAGCAGGTTGTTGGACGTTTTGTTCATTCATGTCACCACTTTATCTTTAGTAAGCAGTTTAAATGTCAAAAAAGTTGAGTGAAGACTATAAAATATAGAATAACTGAAGTATAGAAAGGTGACTAAGCTTAAGTCACCTTTTGTGCAAATTTTGTTCAAGAAATATTGGGCAATAAGAGAGGATATAAGTGGGAGTATGTATGAGAAGGGCTGAGTAAGAAGATGGCTGAGACCACTTTCCTTGGATTTGAGATGCATGAGCTGATTTTGGTGTGAAAGAAAGCTGGTTTGTTGATAGAAGAAAATACAGAGGCATATATTGTTTTATACTCAGTCAGGAATGAGTTAATGTTTTTTTCATCAAGTTTCTCACACCTAATAAGGCATTGATCAATGAGGGTGTCAGTTAGCAAGAGAATGGACAGGACTGGTTTTGTTGGCTTGTAAATGAGAGAACAGAGGGCCTTGCAGAGGTATCAGTGTCAGCAGGAAGTGCTAAGAAAGAGTCTGGGAGATAGCAATGACTATACAAACTAAGAATGAGACAGTCAGCTAGAACATATAATTTCTCCTTATGAGTTTTCAAGTTTCCCCTAATCATCACTACATTCAAGAGAGCTTTCAGTACCATATGAAATATTTTAACGTTAATGTTTTAAGTCTATTGCAAAAAAGTGGTCTAAATAGAAAAAAAATAACTTGGGCCTAATTTATTTTTCTCCCTTTTCTCCTCTTTGTTCTCATTCTGCAGCAACTTGAGAAACAACTGGAACAGTCACCATGATAACCTATTTTAAAACGATAAAGTTTATGTTTTTTATAATGAAAAGATAATATACATTTTAAAATATAAATATAAAAAGCAGAATAGCACAATAGAAAACAACAATTGCAATAAAAATATATATTACATATGTTTGTAACATTTTTGTGCAACAAACATAACTATATTCATATCCCAACACTGTGCCCATAGGGTGGTACAGCGTTTTTGTGGTTAGCGCTGTCACCTCACAGCTCCAAGATCTTTGGTTTGATCCCAGACTGTGCTTGAATGTCTTCCATGTGTCTGCAAGGGTTTACTTCCGGTACTCTGGTTCCATGTGTGAAGTTGGCTGATTATTCTTTCATGTAGAATGGATTGGTGCCCTACCTATGGTTGTTCCTGCATTTCACCATGTACTACTTGGCTAGGCTCTGGCTAATCCTAGACAGAGTCATGACTCTGTCAAGGATTAAGCAGAGGATGAATGAAAATGAGTAAGTGAATGGTATTGTATCAATAGGTAGTGGATTTTGTATTACTAAACTATTGAACTACATTATTATACTATACCTATTCCAAATGAAATATCCCCTTATTAAATATCCCCTAATTTTTGTAAGCAGTGTCATTCCAAATTTCTTGTTCTAAAAATTGTGGCAGAATGAAGAACTGTGGTACCATAAAGTAAAACTACTTCATAAGAACTAAAAACTTGTTGTAACAAGCATTGCTTTTAGCAAGAAAAGAAGTACAGTTGTACTTAAATGATTGTAAAACATTTAGAATTCCCAGATTAGTAAATTAATATGTTAGAAATTATGATCCGATTTTTAAGCATGTGGGTGGCTTCCCTTTAAACAAAGGGTCAAATTGTCCTAATGTTGTAGAGCAGGTACCTACATGCTTCCAACTGTGGTAGATTGGCAGAGGTGGGATTTTAACCCAAGACCATCAGGTCCATTCAGGTCCAGTACCTTAACCGCTAGGCTACCGCAGTCCCAGAGGTTTTCTAACTGTCATAATATGGACATACATTTACCAACACAATAACAACAGTAGAAACCAACCGCAATCTGGTGCGCCACAAATTGCGCCTGAAATAGAGCATGCTGACTGTCTCTGTTTGTTGTCAGGTGTGTTGACGTGATGAGTCACCCTGATCCATTGGCAGGTCTAGAAGAAGGTGTGTCTTCTACAAGACCCCACTACTGCCAGAAGGTGCCGCCAAAGGCAAAAACAGAACAAAAACAAATGCAAGGCAACACACATAATAAAAATAAATGGTGAGGGGTGAATGAAACCCTTTGTAGGAGGACGAGCTGAGTGCCACCAGCATTGCTGTGGAAAAGCCATGCGAGATTATGACTTCATTTAGAGAACGGAAGTAGAGAGATAAAAGAAGATCCCTGACCTGAGCCTTGTGGAACTCCTGCTGTAAGGGCACATAGTTCAGATATAGTGCCTCTACATGAGGAAGCAAGTTACTACAAGGCTGAGCCCGTGGTTCCAAGACTGGAGATGACAGAAGGGAAAAGCTTATGGTTGACTCTGTCAAAGGCAGCTAAGAAGGCAGGTCAGGAAGGATCAAAACAATAAAAGCCTGGATGCTCCGGCAGCATGAAGTTTCTCAGAAACAGCCATCAAGTTTGCTTATGTGGAGTGAGCTACCTTAAAACCAGACTGGTTGTGATCCTGTAGGTCATTTTGTGTGAGAAACTTGTTGACATCTTGTTATAGGCAGCATGTGTTTTTGAGAGGAAAGCGAGAAATGTCCTGTTGGAGCTTCATGGAACAAGGAACGTGATTGTGATGGGATTCTGTTATACATTCTTTAAATGGCTATTGTAATACATTTAGTGAATCAGTTTAGTACTTAACAGTGGGCAAAACCTTTTTGGGCAAATGAATATAATTGCAAATGTAGGGGTCACTACCAAGAGCAATCACAAACAAACACAATATCTAACACATTTTACTCCTCTGAATAGTGACATGTGTAAGTGAAATGCTTTGCTATATAATTTAGTATGTGTGTTTATCTATGTTTCATATATTATGTTACGCTTACATATCAATAGAAATAGAAATAAATACATAAATAATACAGGGACAGTGGTTTAGCGCCACAACCTTTGATAAATAAAGCCTTATTCTCATTTAATCATAATAATACATTTAATTCCAAGGTGATCTTTATTTTCAACTTTTCTCAGCTCCTGAACATGGGATCCTGGGGTCTTGTTGACTTGGAAGGAATGTATAAGAGAATGTAAAAGGACTGGTTTGGAAAATGTTGGCATAACAGAGCTATGATGCGATAATATTCACCACCGCACCAGGTCACTACAATATATTAATTATGTTTTTTTTATATGTCCTCTTTGCTAATATGATTTAAGCTCCAATTTATTTAAACTTCACATTTCACAAAAATGTGGGCATATTTAAAAATAAATACGAAACAATAAAAAAGCTAAATTTGATATTTTTTATTAAACAATAACATCAGTAAAGCAAATAAAAGTTGTTTTATAATGCAAATGAGATGCAAAAACAACTTTAATTTAATTGGTGAAAATGCACTATACAAAAGGCTGAAAGTGCTAGAGTATCTGAAAGTTCCCTGATCCTAATTGTGCACATCAATTTTCCAGCCTTTGAAATGCCTCTGCAACACGATTTACCTGAATGCAAAGCTTTGAGAGCCATAGTACATCTTAAAGCTGGTCAAACCCAGACAACAGTGGCACCTGGAACATCCCAAAGCGTGATTAGAAGACTGTGGAATCGCTTTCAATAGACTGGAACAGTACAAAGAAGACTAGGGCAGGGTCGCCCATCTGCCACAACAGCAAGAAATACCACTACTTGATGTTATTGGCAAGAAGGAGCAGGCATAGCAATGTAACAGCATTGCAGGGACAGTATGCCATCTACAACACATCTTGAGCTGGAAGTTGCCCTGGAGCAAGAGAGCAAGATCTGCTGGACAATCTGGTCCATGCCCCATCACAGTGTCTTTTGGTAGTCTTGGGTAATCATACTGAACAGTCAATGTGTGGCACTCTCATTCAGTTTGACATGCTTCTGTTCAGCCCCATGAACATATAACTTGCCACTGAATCACAATAATTAACCTTGCAGCCTCATTTGTGTATCAAGTGACTTTTAATTTCCTGTTTAATGAAATAAAATCAAATGCTTTTAATTTCATCGCTTCATATTCTTTTTAAAATATCCCCTATTTTTTGTGAGCAGAGTATTACTCTAAACATATTAATTAGATATCTACAATTGTTAAGTTTAATCTAAGCTGTCCTAGGAGGATTGGTCTTTTTTTGAATATTGGTCCTTCCAAGGTTTCTTCCTTATAGTGTTTAGGGAGTTCTTTCATTGCCACTGCCACTCTAGACTTGCTCAATTTTTTATTGTATACATAGTAGGAAATATAATAGAAAATGATAGAAAATTGTAAAGTTGCTATGAGAGTGCTATATTGTAAAAAGTGCTATAGAAATAAATCTGCCTACAACTTACGAGCTGCTTTCTCTAACTGTACAGCTACAAGGTGCATCATTATACCACGTGTCTAATAGAGTGTACTGTGAGTGAACACAGTGTTTAAAAACTCCAGCAACACTGCTGTGTCTGTGTTAAGAATTGTGCTCTGGCGAACACACCCCTACCAATTTTTGTGTTTTGATCCAACGTATGGGCAAAAACCAAGCACAGACTCATACAATGTAAAGCTAGCGAAAGCTCAGGAAAGAATCCCATATCCCGGTCTTCTCTACATATCGTCTTAAAGCATCCTTAATGAATTGTTCAAGTGGCTGCAGGTGGCTCCGATAAAGACTGTCAAATGGGAAACAAGCGACACGTGCAATCACTGAACTGGCAACATGCCACTGGCAGAGGAAGAGAATGGTGAATAAAAGAAATAATAGAAAAGAAAATAGAAAAGAAGATGCTAATGCACTGTGTTACAAAATAAATAAACTTCATCCTGCCATCATCTGCAGAGCTGTCACGACGCATCACTGTTTTTAGAAACAGATAAATCTTAACATTAACCTTGTGCCTTTCTACACATGTAATCTGGACTACTGGATTATTATATACAGTCATCTGACAGTAGGCATGGATTTAAAAGACACTCTTACAGTCAGTCTAGTATGTCTTTTCAGGAAAAAAATGAATATAAATAAGAAAGAGTTTTGTGTGTCCATTGGAAAGGGCAAGGGTTGTTGGTGGTTGTGGTAATGTTAGGGGTAACTGTATTGCTAGGGCAGTGAAGGGTTTAAGTGTTAGGAAGGAATGGCACAACCCTAATGACCCCAATTCTTCCGCTCTTATAGAAAGCTGTATTTCTACCCCTAATGAGGCATTGTGCTCACCTCTTTCCCACATGGTAACTATGTTTGAGTGTGGCTGGGGGCTGCGAGAGCTAGGTTGCAAAAGCAGCCATAGAAGTCTGCCATTCCTGATGAACAATACTACAGAATAGCTTTATATGTCAAGACCTCCTCATGAGGTATGCTGAGAAGCTTTGGAGATGAATAGGCTTAATAAGGCACTTGCTTCAGTTTACCACCCCCAGCTTTCCCCTAACCCAAGTAGTAGGCCACATTGATTAACCTGGCTCTGCATTTGCAATGGGGCTAACAAGATGCAGCTTAAAGTTTTTGTCAATTAGTATTCATAGATTATTCAGACAGCTTAAAGGTGCAGGTCTTCCCACATATGTACTCACGACCTAGAGGTCAAAGATGTCAGTTCCGAGGCGAAAACACATTGGCTTAACCAACAATGATAGTTCATGTGACCCTCTTGACCACCTTGACCCCAAGGGCCCTTCATTGATGAGGCTTAATGATGCAACAGAAGAGTAAGGCGGACAATACGTTTGCTCGGAAATATTTAATGTATTTGTTCTTTTCCGATGGTAGTAGTAGCTATTTTCTTTAATTAGTGAAGAAGACCATGGGGCTATGATGCTGTGATGGACGTTACAGATGCACTGTTATTGAGTTCAGCATTGTAGCATTGTAAGTCATCCTCCGTTGATGGTTTTCAGCATACAAAACTAAATATTTTAGAAATAGGTACAGCTCTAAAGATTTTGCTGTTTGTTTGCACTCATTTATTTACTCACTTATTATTTTGCATCAAATATTCTTGACTCCTTCATTGTCCCACATGTGTCTATGTATATACACTTCTCACATAAATTATGGGATAGTTCATTAGTGGATTTCATTTTGAAATAACCTCCTCAATTTTTGCGAGGGGTACCTTTTACGGGGCATACCTAATTTAGACATATGAGACTTATCTGATGTCATGAGCAGAAGGACTTCAGACATGACAGATAAATTAACATATGGTTAACATATCTATGCAGCCCACATTATGAGAGCAGCCTTTGGATCACTGTAAATAATAAAATTGTTTTAGTGCTGTCAGTGGTAGGAAATGGGAAGCATGACACACAGTTCTCACATAACCATACAATTCATATTATTTTACTTTAGATAAAGAGCTGCTGGACAGCAATGCCACAATAACTTTTGCATATCAGGCATAGCTGCCAGGAAGTAATTTCCACTGATTTTACAGGAAGACTTTGCCATTTTACTACACAAATGAGTTCATTAGTGAGCAGTGCATATACAGTATATTGTATCATCATTACAATTACAATTAGAAACTCCTTCCTGGTGCCTTATTTTATTTTATTTTTTCAAAGTAAAAAACATTGAGCTCCGATGACTGCTGATCCCATTTGAGTACAGTAAACTTACTGTCACATTAAAAAACAGTTTAATTTAAACTTTGTGACATGGTGACAACCTGGTAGTAGCCATTAGAAGATGGGTACACTGTGGTCAGGGATGGACATGGAGTGACAATACTCGGGTAGGCAGTGACATTTAATCAATTCTCAGTGGGTATTACATTTACATTTATGTCATTTAGCAGGCGCCCCTTATCCAAAGCGTCTTAAAATTAATACAGTCTTACAATTCAAGCAATTGTGGGTTAAGGGCTTTGATCAGGGACCCAACTGTGGCAGAGGTGGGATGTGAACCCTGAACCTTCTGGTCCATAGTCCAGCAACTTAACCACTAGGCTACCACAGTCCACAAAAAAACATATCCCACATGAATACATCACCACCACAAGTCTTATCTGTTCATACAAGGCTAGATGGATCCATGCAGTTTATCACGAATTCTGACCCTACCTTGCAATGTTGCAGCCAATTTTTGCAATCATTTATTGAGCAATTTTGGTGAGCCTGTGTGAATTGTTCAGTTTCCCTTCTAAGCTGACAGGAGTAGCAATATGTGTGGTCTTTTGGTGTTTTAGCCCAATTGCTTTTGTGTATTCAGAGCTTCTTTTTTGCATAGCTCGTTTGGGACTACACAATTTCTAAACTTAAAAAGCAGATTGTGATTGTCTTTGAACGTGGCTGACTGATCTTAAGCGGATGCTAGTTTGACATATCCAAATAAGTAACTTTGTTGAGACATACCTGTTTCCTGTACCTTTACTGAAGTAATATTTCAAAAAGGTTTAATAACTGTCATTCAAGTATGGCTGTTGAGTACTTTCTAAAATCCTGCAATGTAACTCAGCATGACCTCTCTCTGCACCCAGCATTACACAATACACTGAGGAAATAATCCCAGCTTTACAGCCTGACACATTTGGTATAAGAACAAAGGAAGTATACTAATGTTGCTAATTATAATGAATTACAATCACTGATCCTCCTGTGCCATTCCTTTAGTACCCAATGGAGCTGTTTCACTAAATGCTTTAGCAGTATAAGTCTCTCAGCTGGCTTACTGGCCATTCACTCAGTTTACCATCTGGAAACATTATGCGTTTAGAGAGTAGCTTCTCCTGGAACCACAGAAAATAGCAGCCCAAAATGCTGTTATCAACATGTCAGTCATTAGCCTGTGAAAGGGATGCTTGGTCAATGTAATGCATTCAACTGTGTAGTTTTCAGGTTAGATGTTAAGAGCAGACACATATTAGAACTTCAGAAATGCTTGTTCAAGTACTCTTATTAGATGTAGGGGAAACTGTACAATTGTACAGTAATCAGTTAACCTAAATGCATATTTTTGGACAGTGGGACGAAACCTGGAGTGAACCCATGTGGACAAAGAGAGGATATACAAACTCCACACAATTGGTGTTTGAGGTCAGAATGAGGAGGCTGAAGCCATTAGGTGACAATGCTAATCGCTGCATTACCATGTCATTCTGTTTGGAGATAGCATCAACAAATTCCACCTATCAGAGAAATAATAGACATTATATGGCCATTTCAATTTTTATCCCACATTCTTCCTGATCCCACATGGTGGTTGCACAAGAACAACACCAAATGCATAGAAAATAAAACACTTTTTTTACTCATTTGAATGAGTTTACATATTACCTAGGGAGTGGAAAAGAAATATTGACATAAATGTAATGCAATGATTTTTAAAAGATGTCTAACAGAAGTCAGGTAGAAGTATAAACCAGTTACAGTGGTGTGAAAATGTGTTCCTCATTTCTCGCCCCCTTCCTCATTTCCTGTTTTTTTGCATGTTGGTCACACTTAAGTGTTTCGGAACATCAAACCAATTTAAATAGTAGTCAAAGACAACACAAGTAAACAAAAAATGCAATTTGTAAATGGTGTTTATTATTAAGGGAGAAAGAAAATCCAAACCTACATGGCCCTGTGTGAAAAAGTGATTGCCCCCCTTTGTAAAAAAAATACTATACCTGTGGTTTATCACACCTGAGTACATTTTCTCTAGCCACACCCAGGCCTGATTATTGTCACACCTGTTCTCAATCAAGACTTAAATAGGACCTGCCTTACAAAGTGAAGTCCAGCAAAAGATCCTTAAAAGCTACACATCATGCCGAGATCCAAAGAAATTCAGGAACAATTGAGAAAGAAAATAATTGAGATTTATCAGTCTGCAGTGTTATAAATCCATTTCCAAAGCTTTGGGAATCCAGTGAACCACAATGAGAGCCATTATTCACAAATGAAATCAGAAAGAGACTGGGCAAAAATGGCCTGCATGGCAGAGTTCCTAGAAGAAAACCACTGCTAAGCAAAAAAAACATTAAAGCTCGTCTCAATTTTTCCAAAACACATCTTGATGATTCCCAAGCCTTTTGGGAAAACATTCTGTTGACCGATGAGACAAAAGTTGAGCTCTTTGGAAGGTTGTGTCCCAGTACATCTGGTGTAAAAGAAACCATGCATTTCAGAAAACACTTAAGTGTGACAAGCATGCAATAAACAAGAAATGAGGAAGGGGCAAACACTTTTTTTACACCACTGTGTGTAGAGAAACAGAATGACTGACTGCAGCCTATAATTATAGAACTATAAAGTGCTTCTACATGGTAAGTAAAACTACTAAAATTGGCATAATGTTATATCTAATCTGTGTTAAGACTTGCAAGTAGAAAATAAATAAATAAATGAAATAGTATTCATATTGTTAATTCATATACTTTAAATACTTAAGATTAGAGAGATTAAGAGAGATTAGAGAACGTGCATTTTCAATAAATATATTGTAAAGCTACAAATGGACTTGTCAATGACCCACTTAAATTAACATCCAAAAGCACATAAAAGCATCTAGCACTAGCATTAAGGATTTCAGGGCTGCACAGTTGAATATTTACACATTTTAGCAGAAAAGAGGAACATTCAGAGACACTTACAAAAGTGGTTTGTGTGCTTCTTAATAGCCATCGTGTAACGGCATCACAATTAGCCAACAGCCCAAACCCTGTTAGCAGAGGCCTAGATTCCCTGGTCAGTTTGTTAATATAAGCAGAAAAACCTCGCTAGCTATCAAGTATTACTTGCATTCTAAAGGTTAATGATAGTAGAGATTACCTATGAGACAAGGTGACGTGATCTATGACAAGATCTTGACAAGGGGACATCTTTCCAGGAATGTAAAGCAGCGTAGTGTTGTTAGGCTTTAGCTTCAAATAACGAGCTGGCATACATCAAAAAATACTTTTCAGGTGAAGGTCCAGAAGCCTCAGACCTAGTAAGATTTTGACTGCTCTGACAGCATGATGCTTCTCAGGGTTGCCCACCAGGGCAGTTTTGTTGTGATCCCTAGGGTATTCTGTTTGATAAATGTAGACATCTGATTGTAGACACAACAACTTAATGTATTTTTGCGATGAGTGATTCTTGTCTGTAGTTAGAATATGGATCATCAAGCATGTGTTCATGGTTAAATCAATGGGATAAGAACAGTGCAGCAACTATGACAGCCAAGATTAGATTTTCTTGGTCTAGATGATGGGGCAGAACAGTTCAATTGATGAAACTACAGAAGTACATTTCCTGCAGAAAATACGAGTGAGATTGCAGTGCTCCATGTGCATGCTGGATGCTTCCTGATTAATAGTAATAATAATAATAATAGAAATAATAATAAGGATAATAATTAGCATACTGTTGTTTAAAAGATAATAGAAGAATACACTTCCTGGCCATTTTATGCAAAGTCATATGCGACACCCTGTTGTTTTCTGGAAGCAATACCTGGTCGATTTTGGTTGGAAGTGGGTCTGAGACCCGTTCGGTTCTGGCTGGGTGCAGATTCGAGCCCCAGTTGGTTTCTGGTTGGGTGTGCGTCCAAGACCTGACCGATTCTGGGACAACAGTCTAAGAAAGTGTTTTTGCAGAGCCTCATGAACTTGTACTCTATGGCTGAGAATCAGTGACTTCCTGGACTCAGATCATCATAACTTATGTGTACAATTTAAAGGAATTAAATGGAGTTTCTATGTAAAACTATACAAATTTTAGGAGACTTTAGTTCAAAATTTATTTAAAAAATATTTTAGTAGGATCATGAATGCCTTGAGTAATGACGCAAGTCCCCAAAAAAGTTTTATAACTCACAAAATATTTTTCCTCGCTTATTTTTAGCTGTGAGTGAGAGGAGGCCTTGTTAATTGTTTTGATGTAAAAAAAACAGTGCAGATCGAGTAAAATCTGGCAGAGCTATGACAGTTTAAATGCAACATTTAAATTGAGTTTCTAGGTGAAAGTATAATTTTATGGATTTTATTTATTTTTAAGGATTGTATGTGTACGATTTCCTGAAAAAAATATTTCTGTAAGACACTGGCATAAGGGAGAGGGAAGAAAGTTTGTGAAATCCTGATGTACAGTGAAGTACTTTCCAGGCCACCATTAGATATACCATTAAAGTGGAATGTTACATTTCATGAGGTATAATGATCATATATAATCATTAATATAAAATATGTAATCATGAAGACAAGACAGATAATGGTCCTTCCCTTGTTCAGGGAAGTTAAACACAGGCTAAAAGTTGACAAGAGGGCAGAGGGAGGAAGACTGAAGCTCGTTTGATGAAAGATTAATGTTACTAAGCAGGGGAAGAGCCAACCCATCAAGAGGGAACAGGGTGCAGAGTGAGTCAAAATACACAGGACACCCTTTTTCATCCTAGTTCAGAAACAAAAGGGATAATGCCACATCTGTTTTTTTCCCAAATTGCAATATCTCTTGTGGTTCAAAAGTTATCAACACAGAAAGTTAAAAACATTTGTTGTTGGTCACAGGTATGCAGCGTTTCCTGTATATTTTGACTCACCTTGCAAATTCAGTAATAGAGTCAGCAATAACGGCAACTAAATGTTTCTGGTTTCCTGCACAGTAGCTTGGAGGCTTTTTAGCCAATTTATCTGTATAGAACAGCTTCATCTCTTGCATATTTTTGGGTTTCTTCTCATGAACTACTTGTCACAGGATCTTCTACAACTTCTCTATTGGATTAAGGTTCAAATTTTGGCCAAACATTAACTTTATTTAGAGCGACATTGTCTTGATACAAGAACATGTCAGGAAATGTCCTAGTATTTGGTAATGAAGTCACTATTCAGAATTCACTATTCCATCCATGAATACAAACTGTCTTGATCCAGATGCAGCAGAGCAGGCCCAAGTGTTTCACAGATGGAATAAGGTTGATGGAATGCAATGCACTCCTTTCTCCAGACATAATGCTTCTCATCTAATTAAAAAAGGTCTGTTTTGGTTTCAACCTTTACCAGTACCACTGAGGCTTGTTTATGTAATCCAAAATTTTGAGATATTTGTTAACCTTTAACCTTTTCCAGCCTGAAGAAACAGCTCTTTTTGCTGAGCTGATATCTCTTAAAGAAAAAATATATCTCTTCTTTCTGACATAACTCACTTCAACAAAATGTGTTGTAAATATCAGTCTGTGATATTATTTAAATGCAGCAGGGTGCCCACTTACACCTGATTGCCAACCCCTTGATTGTAAACACCTGACTCTAATTTCACTAACACAAATTTCACCTACAAATAACTTCTAATC
Source organism: Parotocinclus spilosoma (assembly GCA_033117975.1). Taxonomy (NCBI): domain Eukaryota; kingdom Metazoa; phylum Chordata; class Actinopteri; order Siluriformes; family Loricariidae; genus Parotocinclus; species Parotocinclus spilosoma. Next base: position 296 of record JAVSBV010163986.1, on the reverse strand, counting down.
CAAGAGGTACTCACATTATTTAACACCACATTCTAAACATTCATTCAGTTGGTGTCTAAAGTGTCCCAGTATGAATGAGTGAGTGTGTAAAGGTTTTGATGGTATTTAGAGAATAAAGTTTAATTGCAGTCACTAGCTTCCAAAAGTATTGTATTAAAGAGACTAGCATTATAGCTGATGAAAGTGCTATACAGTGCATCCGGAAAGTATTCACACCGCCCGCTTCACTTTTTCCACATTTTGTTACGTTACAGCCTTATTCCAAATTGTATTAAATTAATCTTTTTCCTCAAAAT
>JAVSBV010163967.1:0-14316 GCA_033117975.1 Parotocinclus spilosoma | reverse complement strand
ATAAAGATGTTTGTTAAAAGATATTGGTATTTCAAACATTAATAATATTCCATAATTGGTTAATACATTTTTCATTTGGCGTAAGTGTTTATAATGACTTTATTAATTCAAGGGAAGTGAAGAAAAAGTTCACATTTTACACCCTTTATATTTTAGTCGACTGAATTCTGAATGAAAATAAAAAGACTAAAACCAAAAACAATTCAGATAACTAAATTATGACTAAAACTAAATGACATTTTAAGCACAAGACTAAAACGAAATCCAAATTTGCTGTCAAAATGAACACTGTGTGTTTCATTCGAACCCTGCACCGTTTCAGGCTTTCCCACGCGCACCTGGAAACGTTATCTAGGGCAAGCCTGGTCCTAAAGGATAACGTTTAGTAAGAGAAATAAAACGAGACTAGAGTGTTAACCCAGGCACACAGCGCCATCTAATGGCGTCATGTGGAAAGCACGTTCAGAGTTCAACTGCCTTTTACTGGAGTACCGTGTTAGGTTCTCATTATTCACGTTAGGATCACTGTACATTTCGGCATCACATGTTTGTGAAACATTTTACTGCACTAATCACGTATATAACGTATGCATGTCTTCATCCAATGCGTTCAACTAGAATATTAAATTCCATCTCATTTCAGAACGCCCGATGAGACTTGGGATGAATTCATTGATATGACTGAATGATATCAGAAGGGGACACCCCTGGTCCCTTTGTGCACCCAGACCTACCTCTCAATTATCTCAGAAGCAAAGGTGAAACCTCAATCAGACCAGAGAATGGGAATGGAAGCATGCCAGGCTAACACCTCGGCAGTGGGGACGGGACGGGCCGGATCAGAGTGGTCCATAGGGAGCAGAATCGTTTGCAGATATGAGTGAGCTGTCGCCCAAATCGTGGAGGTTCGTGGAGGAAATTGGCGCAAACATCCTAGAAGGCTTGTTTTTCATAACCATGGAAACCAGTTTGTGTAGGAGGATGTGCAGCTGAGTAAATTACTGGGAGGTAAGAAAAAGGTCTGGATCATTTTGAACTGAACCTAATCCTTATTTAAAACGTAGTGGCATTGAAGGGAAAGGAATGATTTTTAAAAAGTATTATTATTAAAAGAAAAAAAAAATATTGTACAAAAAATATTGTACAACGAAAGTGTGTGTGTGTGTGTGTGTGTGTGTGTGTGTGTGTGTGTGTGTGTGTGTGTGTAATTGTAGCAGAAGCAGGTGCGCGCGCGCGCGAGAGAGAGAGAGAGAGAGAGAGAGATGGATAATGGAATTAATTTTAAATGAATTCTTGATAATTAAACAATCAAATCCATATACAATAAAATAAGTCGCATCACCAACCAGTACAACGGACATGAACTGGGAACTCCTGCCCATTGAAACAGATACATAAACTGGGAACTCCTACCCATTGAAACAGATACATAAACTGGGAACTCCTACCCATTGAAACAGATACATAAACTGGGAACTCCTGCCTATTGAAACAGATACATAAACTGGGAACTCCTGCCTATTGAAACAGATACATAAACTGGGAACTCCTGCCCATTGAAACAGATAGATGAACTGGGAACTCCTGCGTGGTGGAGCAGATATACTATATAATTCTTGAAAAAGATAAAGCGTCCTGCCACTCGGCCATCGGTCAAGGGAAACGAAAACAAAGAGAAATCATAAAGAGTTTGAGCTGGAGAGAAAGCTCTGAGTTCTCTGTAACAACCATCACAGCACGCCGATAGCAGATTGCAGCTCATATCGGCTACTAATAGGCACCTGCAGAATGCTGATGTGTGTTAGTGTGTGTGTGATTCTTTACACTGTGCTGCAGACGAGCTGTCTAATTAAACCTGTTATCAGTCTGGAGAAATGATTATAGTACCTGTCCATCAGCTCCAAGACTTTCTACCAGTCGAAATAAACAGCTTTGCACCACACTTGCAAAACCTTCAAAACCTTAGATCCAATAAGAAGGGTCATTTAATCCATTTTCAAAAATACACAACGCAACGCAGCTGCTGGTTGATTCTTAGAACAAACTCCAAGACTCTTCTCTTAAACTCTCCACTCATCCAACCTCTACAAAGGTACAGCAATCGTATCTCTATTTGCAAACCTAAAACATGCTTGCTCCAGGTCCCCAATTAGGTTGATCAGGATGACGTTCTTATCTCGTCCAGTTCCATCTTATAAAGTGAATTTGCACCCCCTGATGGGGTGGAGGGTGGCGCCGTTACACATACTCCATATTCCATAATCTAGCTTTTGGATGCACTTGGGTGTTGGCAAACATGTGAAGCCGGAAAAGGCTACAGAAGCATTTCTAAAAATGTGGGTGTCCATCAAATCCCAATTTAACAAACCTGCTAATGGTTGCCAAGAGTCAGACAAAGAATACAGCATGCAATGGTACAGAAATGACGAAGAAGACAAGGGCGACAGCAAAAGACCTGCAAAAGTGTTCACTGTGACCATAACTACGACCACTGCTCTCCAAAAACTGTAGCATACATCAAAGGTTTCCAAGAGCGCCGCGTTGGTACTATGCTTCTGAGTCACAGAAAAAAGTTTTTGCTTTTGGGTGGAAATGCAATACAAAACATGGCCATATATCTATAGAACTGAAAACCCTTGCCGGTCCTTCACATCTTCAAACGTGGCTCAGCTGGCACAAGTGGCATGTCTGTGCCAAAACGCCCAGTATTTTGCCAGATGGTCCAGCCACAGGTGTTCATGTTCCAGCACTGTGGATAATAAATCCAGTACGAAAAGCAACAAGGTTTTGGGAGGAATCGCACGGCAGCTGTTAGAGACAGGCCAAAACTGGCGAGTTTGCCAGAAGGAGAGGAGGAAGTGGAGAACACTTGATGCACCAACTGGTATTGGACTCCTGTGGATTTTTGCTAGTTGGCAGAACGTGAATGAGCCTCAGCATGTGGTGATTTAAGCGCGCAGTGGGGTTTAAAAGCTACAGGAAAAAGGTGGTGGGTATTAGGTTTTAGGAAAAAAAAAACAATCTTTCTGTTTTTTTGAAAGAAAATATATAAACAATACAGTCTAGTATTCAACTGAGTACGTCCATTATTCAGCCATTATATTCCACACGGGGTCACGGCGCCCACCCGGCAACTATGGGCCCAAGGGCAGGACCAACCGTAGACGGGGTGCCAATTCATCATAGGGCACACACACAGTCACACACTAAGGGCCACTTTACAGACACCAATTAACCTTACTTGCACGTCTTTGGACTGTTGACGCCCAACTAATTACTCGTTAGGTCATTTAACAGCAATTATTATAAACGCAAAGTTTTCAGCTGGCAGCTTTTATCCTACGTCTCCTCCCCTTTTGACACTTTTCTCAATCCATAGTCACCTCCCCTTTTGACACTTTTCTCAATCCACAGTCACCTCCCCTTTTGACACTTTTCTCAATCCATAGTCACCTCCCCTTTTGACACTTTTCTCAATCCATAGTCACCTCCCCTTTTGACACTTTTCTCAATCCACAGTCTCCTCCCCTTTTGACACTTTTCTCAATCCACAGTCTCCTCCCCCTTTGACACGTTTTAAACCCTAATTCTTCTCATCAGGATGGTAGCCGGAGCTGTATCCAAGCCTAAAGGCGATAGGTACGACCCCGGCAGCTTGGCAAAGCTGGGTTTTGAACCCAGGACCTCTCGATTAATAGTCTGAAGCATGAACTGCTTATGCACGCTCTTGACAGTTAGACAAACATTTGTACAGAACAAAATGACAGCGCACAAGGCAGTACCAGTCACCCCCCCCTCCCGGACGTTGCCTGTTCTTTTAAAGAAAAGGTGGTAGCCATTATCAGACAGATCCCATTATCACACACACATTCACCCACCCGGCTTCCTCCCACACACAACACAACACAACACAACACAACACTGTCTGCGTTCTGTTCTCGTCCTGACACTAAGGACGTTTCCATCTCAAACCACGTCTATTGTATCTGTAGTTTTCTTGTACAGTTACGGTATTTAGCAGACGTCCTTATCCAGAGCGACTTACAAATCATACAGTCTTACAATTCAAGCAATTGTGGGTTAAGGGCCTTGCTCGGGGACCCGACTGTGGCAGCTTGGCAGAGGTGGGATTTGAACCCAGGATCATCGGGTCCAGAGTCCAGCACCTCCACGTTCAGGACGTTGACACGCATAATTCATATCGACAGAGGTACCCTTTGACAGGGCATCGGCCGATTTCAGCACAGTTTATGAGAGCTAGGAAACTTTTCAGAGTTTAGCAATCGTAAACAAGGAAAAGAGCAAAACTCTTCTCCCAGACGAGCCATGTGTTTATGTCTGCACTCTCATGTCTGATCTCTAAAGCGTGCAGAGCTACCATGGTGGGAAAAGCCATCAGAACAAAGAGGCAGCAAATAGAGAGAGAGAGAGAGACAGAGGCAGGGTGTTCTGAAGGAAATTCGAGAGCCCAAACAAATCGATAACAACTCGCTTTCCAGAATGCAAAGTGGCCTCGTCCGACAACAGCCTCTGCTGAATACCATAAGTGGCTCCGACTCTGTCCTGAGCCGGCCCTGCACCGCAACTGAGCTTCATTAAGAGAGACGAGAGGAGCGGCGCTTTAATTTATCTGCTGCCCTAGCGTGGAGGAGTCTGTGGTTGGTTTACTTTACTGAGGAATCTCTTCCGTAATGCGAGCGGACAGTGCTGAACATGCACTCTGCGCTCTCATAAGGGAGCCAGGTATTCCAAACACCTACGGACTGCGGAGACGGAAACGCCTGGGTGCGGATGGAGCATGAGTGAAACAGTTTTAGGATAAATAACTACAGACCAAGTGCACGAAGGAGCAGCGGTGTTCAGAAAAGCATCCCAGAATTTAAGGCACCGTAATCCTTGAGGCGGATGGGCAACCACAAGAGCAGACTAAATCAGGTTACACTGAACTGAAGCCAGTTACATTATTCCCGGGTCCCACCAGAGTGTAGTAACTCCCTCCATTATTTAGTTATGAATTCAATATATCAAATCTTTTACATTATTCAATTTAGGCCAGACTTTTTTTATTGCTTGTTTCGCGGATCCGCCGACGATCATATTTGAAGAATACAAAAAAAAAAAAATCTATATTTATTTGGTGGTTTTTTTGGATCTGACTTACCACGAATGGTTGAAATAAAAAATAAAAAAATGTTTTAGATTTTTCTGCCCTCTGGTGGAGAAGTAAAAAAGTAAGTAAAAAAAAAAAGCAAAAAAGTCTGACCTTATTATTGTAAACCCCGTCGCTTTGCTTTACTTTTATTCGATTACCCGAGTGCATTTAAACTCAATCGGATGGCTGACATTTTTGACAGGTATCTTGTAAAGTGCATGCAAGCGCCCACTCTTGAGGGAGGCCCTCTGAGAACTGCGTCTCAATTAATATCCGTTGCACCCAGTGAATTCCAGGCTAGGCTCCGGACCCCCAGCATAGTTAAAAGTTAAAATGGCAACCCATAGCGTGGTTATGCTGCTTTTCACATTGGCAGGCGTACCAGATCTTTTCACACGTGGGATTTTAAGTGCAGATGTTTTACCCTTCACTGGGTTACTCAGATGTTACGCATGCAGTCATGTCCTGTGGCTTTTAGCTGTTCTTGTTAAGTGGGCCAGGTTTTAACACACACACACACACACTCGTCTTGTAGTACATTTTCACCCGTGTGTCAGAACTGGGGTAGGATTTTTTTAGTTTTTTATTTTTTGTTCTTTTGCTTGTATGTTTTCCTTTTGAAAGTCCCCGTGTATGAGTGCTGAGCAATGCACGGCTCCATCTTTAGTTGGTTCTGTGTTGCTGCTCCCTTGAATTGGGTTGAGTATGAAAATGAATCTGTGCTTTCTGTAGCACACCGTTCAAAGGGCTAATTTGGGTAGAATTACGCGGCCCGGCACACTCTCAAGAACTAATCTGATGCAAGGCCGAAGTGATGTAGGTGGGAGATGGGATGTAGGTTTGATGCCCATGTGGTTTAATAACTGAGCCAGTAAATTCAGTAGCGGGTTTCAGCATTGGCCAGCATTCGAACACTCCCCATTCCCTATTTAAATTTGTGTTTCTATTACTTTGGTTCCAACCATGGTAGCCTAGCGGTTAAGGTACTGGACTCTGGACCCAAATGAACCTAATGGTCCTGGGTTCAATCCCACCTCTACCAAGCTGCCACAGTTGGGTCCTTAAGCAAGACACTTAACCCAACAATTACTTAGTTGTAAGTCACTCTGGACTTCAGGAGAATTCTGTTCCAGCTTTAACTTCAGACAGAGGGAGAAATCTATTAATTAGTTTAATGAAAAATGTTTTAAAATGATTCATTAAAGATCTGACAGTAGGCCTCCACAATTCGGTTACATTTAGGCTGATTTTCCAACTCCTAATGTTCAGCGAGAGAACGGTTTTTCCACTGGGTTTGGATTAAATCCTCAACCTTTTTTTTATTTTTTTTTTAAAAACTACAGTCGAACCAGGTTAATGGGACCAGCCGCTTATTCGGACCGAATCCTAAAGTACCGAAACACATCCCATTATATACACGTGTAATGTTATTCGCGTATTTGGGCCAACATTTTGTTTAATCGGACCAAAGAACGCGAGAGCAAATAAGAAAAAGAAGCCACAAGTCGCCACTTAGCCACTGCAAAGCAGATCAGTAAAATATGGGAGAATGTTTGGGATCCCCGGGAGAATTGATGCTTTTATCAAAGGTCAGGAAATCCGAAAAGTTGTGTTAACAAGAGCAAAACCAGCAGGAGGTGACCACGCCCACCACTTTCTTGATTTTGTTCAAGTGCAATCCGTCAAGAGAACACGTCCGATCACACTGGATAAATTCTTCAAACGGTGACTGGAATTTAGTAAGAACTTGTTTTTTACCGTATTATGCTTCGCATGCTGAGTACCTATACATTGTGTTGTAGATCGTTTCGAAAAACTTTTGCAAATACATTTTTTAATGAATAAAGTTCGTAAGCAACAGTAGTTCTTGTTTGTACGTTTGCTGTACGTGTAACTCGCATAATAAAGGTTTAATAAACATTTAATATGTTACATAGCTTGTAACATAGGGCATGTTCGTTTAATCGGACCAGCCGGTTATTAGGACCAAAACGATTGCGGTCCAATTAACCGGATTCGACTATATTCCATTACAGGTCTAGACTGTGCTCTGTCAGGTTGAAATGTATAATATTGCCTGCTGTTCTCGTAGACAGTAGCTTCTTCTTTTATTATTATTTTTTAATATATATAAATTGCGTGACTCATGAAGGCGTCCCACAGCGATCACAGTGAATTTTGCATTACCGCCACAACAAAAGCGATTTCGGCTGCTTTTTCTTTTCAAGTTCTCTGTCGTTTTAGCATGATTTGACATCCAGACTAATGACCTGTTCAATGAAACATGAAAGCTCGGAATCGCCGAAAGATTTCTGATTCCGAATGGCTTTTTGACAGCGATACGCAGGGAAGCAGGAACGAAGAAAAGGAGCCGCCTGTATTATTGTTGCTGCTTCAACGTTATTGATTGTTTTATTCAAATCTCTGCAGGAGGCGTCTAGATGTAAGAGCACTCGCACAATCTTGTAGGCTCCAGCCAAAACCTCTGGGATTATTCTTTTATTAACACTTCAATGTCTGATGAATATTACATTTTTTTTTTTGGCCTAAAAGCATTTGTTTTTTCTTGCAATTTTCAGAATAGTTTATGAGACTCTGCCAACTGATGATGCAACCTTTCTTTTCATGCTTCTTTCCTAGGGATCCGTCACAGGAAAAAGACAGGCCCGGCCAAGTCTCGTCCGCCATCATGTCGTCGGTTCAAACCAAAATTACACAGGTACGCTGCCAGAATGGGCATCACTCGTGGAATTATTTGGTGCGTCCCCCTGTTTTAATTTTGTACGATGATGAAATTTTTGGTCTACAGTTCTTTATGTAGTAGTCAGTCAGTGAGGTGAATCCGACAGGATGTTAAGTGCCCTGTTTCTGGACTCTGTTATCTGTCTGTGCGTTGGTGTAGACGCAGCAACGAAAAGCTTAAGAAAACCTAAAAGCTTAATGTAAAAATGATTCATTTCTGTTTGGATCGTTTCAGCAGTAGAGATTACTCCTGACGTGTAATACTGTAATTAAAAGAACGTTGATGTTCTTAGATCATGGTTTTAGGATGTGAAACCACATTACTCTGCATCTGGGCAAGGATGGTGCCCAATTTCATTCATAAATTTTCTTTACGTTGCAATTAGGGGTTTCTCTTAAAGTGGAGCCAAACTTGGAATCGCCATTTGAGCTCTGTCTTCCCTGTCAAGTCAAATTAAGTCAGATTTATTTATGTAGCGCTTTTTACAACGGAGCATTGTCTCAAAGCAGCGTTACAATATTATTTTATCTTATGAGGCCATTCCCAAAATGAGCAAGCCTGGGGCGACAGTGGAAAGGAAAAAAAATTCTAAATTCCCTGTCAATATCACATTGCATGACTCCGGTCCTGGAACACAGACGCCTCCTTGATACAGGTGTGTTTTTGCATTAATCACAGTCGTGTATGTGAAGCACAAAAGGCTATAGGAATCGATACGTGGAACGAAGATTCTGCACCCTGTTCTTGGAAACTTCTTGGAAGGTTCTTCCTCCTGGTTGAGCAGGTTTCCAGAGTGATGTCACTATGTTAAGAATTAATGAAAGTCCTGAAGTTTTAGAGGCAAATGCGTTAGAATGACAGATAACCTGGGACTGAAGTAGCTCAGCAGTTAAGGTGCTCGGATATGGACCCAGAAGGTGAATGTTTCAAATCCCAGTCATGCCAAGCTGTTACTGTCAGGTGATTGAGCAAGCGCCGTATATTGCTTGGTCCAAGTCTTATTTGCGTGGATCGTAAGGTTGTGTCTGTTGTAAATCAATCTGGATTAGGGCATAGTAGATGAAGGGCATATGTGTTTTTGTTGGGTTTTGTTTTGATCCGTCTGTCTGTCTGTGCCCCTCTGTCTGCCTGACAATCTCTGTCCCTCTGTCTGGCTGCCTGTCTTTGTCCATTTGTGTGTGTGCCTGTCTTTCCTTGCCTGTTTTGTCTTCGTCTTGTTTTTCTCTCTGTGTGTTTTGTGTGCAAATAAATGCATTTCTGTAGGTTTATTTTTTGATATGAATATTAACTACATCTTTTCCATATTACAATGCTTACAAAAATTAGGGGACGTTTAATTTTGAAGTATACCCTAATTTTTGTGAGCAGTATATACAGTCATTAGAAAAATGACAAAAAATTCAACTGTGACAAAAAATTATTTCATGTATTATTCAATTCAATTTTATTTGTATATCGATTTTTACAATAGACATTGTCACAAAGCAGCTTTACATTGATGTAAGTGTCAGAAGTAAACAAGTGCAAGAATTGTGGCTACTCTTCTAAATACTATTAGTAGTAATAAATATTAGTAGTAGAAATAGTAGTTCTAGAACCATTTTCCCAATGATTTACATACATATTACCGGATTTGAATACAAATGGCCTGTGTGACCTAAAATATGAACTGCAGACTTAGTGGCATCTTGGCAGAGGTGTGATTTGAACCCTGGACCTTCCGGTTCGTATTTCAGTACCTTAACCACTAGGCCTCCACAGTCCTGTTATTCGAATGGCTTCATACTAACTGCGGATTTATTTCAGTGTCGGAATGCCGCATGATTCTTATAACCACCAGCACTGAAGCTTCTCCAAATCTGATTCCATACACGCTGCAGATTTCTTCCGGCTGAAGCAACATCCTGTTCGTGACACCATGTCAGCGGCTGTGCAGCGCTTAGCCCTTTTCCTTTTGGGCTCGCTCTAAATCTGTGCTGACACCACAAAACCCAGACAGCACCTACCAGTAACGTGCTGCTTCTTATCAAAAGCAACAGCTGCTAACGGGGCACTGAGAACCCGCTGTTAATCTGTGTAAATAACAGCACGGGCAGGCAGAGGGAAGTTTCAGTGTGAAGGAGTTACAGGGCAATGCAAATATGCTCCTCGTGCCATTGGAATGGATATTGTGATTGTTTTAACATGGGCAGAGTGCAGAACGTGGCATGTGACTGATAGTTTGATTAGACGAGGCTTATGGTGGCAGCGTGTAGGATGGCCCTGCACCTTATTAAATTGTCATTTGTCTGCGCACACCAGGAGGCGACAGGGGGTGTAGCGGCGAGGGCTAGTGAAATATAGAGCAGGCCGTGTGTGGAATTCGTCTGCAAGATATGGTTGCATATCAAGACCGGATAGCACTGCAGTTAGTAATAGCAATGCCGTTTTTGTGATTGTCCGTCACTCATTTGGAGTAAGCATTGTTTGATATTTATTACTGAGTAACTTGGTGTAATAATGCTCTGACCTATTTAGATATGATTTACATTCTATATGGATCCTATCAGTGCAAAGCACCTTAATCAAAGCATCACTGACGGATTTAGTCATGTTTTGCACTTCTTATTATCAATAAGAATTATTACAAATCCATTGTCAAACTGTTCAGATACATACAACTACAGAACAAGCACACATTAACAATCACATACACTGTAACCAAAACGTACACTCATGATGGAATATAATTCCTCTCCAGGCTGCACATAACCAAGAGGGAATGGGTCTAGATAAAGAAATCTAGCACGAGCAATGCAGTATAAACTTTGAAGTGTTTAAGCAGACCACATTTTTCATTTCATATGTCTTCTGGAAGAGAATTCGGACCTCTAAAAGCACCCATGCAAAATACAGACCATAATGTAGTTCCGATTTTGCACGCAGTTAATGCAAAGTAAATTAAGATTCATGAAAATAAATGGCGGGTAAAATACACACTCTAGACCTTTATCTCATTTGACCAGCTGTTTAACCAGCTTTTTACTGCCTTGGCCATTAAAATGAACAGGCGTTGATTGGATGGTCGTTACACAGTGCTTACCTGTACATGGTATTAGTGAGGACAAGACAGTTTTGTCAAGGTCCGTATATTGTGAAATACCATGAACCCCTTTTGCTTGATTTATCAAGTGTGTTGATGGCAATACAGGATCTTAAGCTTTACTTGTGTAGACGAACAAACATGAACCATTAAAGCATTAAAGACTTTGTCCATTTAAGAAAAAGGATGTTGATTGGATGCACGGTAAACGACGTGTTTAAGAAATGCATATTGTGATGTGATTCAGTAATTTTTCTCTTTATAATTGAGTGGTTCCATTGTTTTCTTTTGATCATGCCTTTAATATTTGAAAAATAATTTGGTTTAATGTAACCTTTTCATAGTCAGATGACACATATATATATATATATATCCATGATGTGATAATATGTGCTACACACTGTAGAACCCATAGCTTTGCACTGAAATGCAATTGCCCCCCTGCTATGCTTGTTTGAGCCACAAACGAAAGGTAGAACGAATGGATTTATCGTAAACATGTCCTGGTGCAGCGATTATTCATGCTTGTGTTTGTAAACCATAAGCGCCTGTAATTGCTCGCATTTTTGACGCATGAGAACAGTCATGTCTGTTGGTCTTGATGGTCAAACAGCTGCAGTCACGTGAGGGGTGGATTACCCTGTCCTCAGCACTGTACACAGCTGTGTTTGCATGACGCGCCGTAACCACAGTGAAGAATTGCTCAGCCGCTCCAGCAATCAGATCGGTCCTAATGACTCGACTGTCCGTGCCATGGAGAGCACTTTATCCCAGCTTATCCCTGTCACTAATGCATAGACTCTAGGTGCTCTAATACTGAATCTGCATCTCAAATCCTCTACTTTCAACTTTAAGGTGACATTATTTTCAAACTCCATCCCCAGCCCTCACGTTACGTTATTCATTTGGTCGGAATGAGCTGTACACAGCTTTCCCTGTTCCTTAATGTAGTCGTCAGTCATGTCACCAGTGCCTTATTGCTGAGGTTTGGTTCTGTCATTTTGTAGGAAAGTTATGAGGTTAATGTTGCAAGCAGGGTATGCTGATAGCCAGAAGCTCAGTTACACCTTGTGCATGTCTTTGGTTTAGTAAAACTGTCTGATTGAACATTTAGTTTAATATCAGTAGGTTGTACGGGTGAAAGAGTGTAGCGTAAAACCAGATGGAGGTTGTTGGACAGACTGTGGGGTGTATGAATAGGTAGTGTTGTCACCTGGGTAAAGACAAGGACATTGCAGTGTAATGTAAAAGGACGTCTCCATAGAGATATCCAAGTTCTTACAGTGTGAAGCTACAAATTCAATCAAAGCCTACAAATACCAGTGCCCTTAGTCCCTTATGAGCATGGTGAACTGTAATACAATTAATAAATAAGATGAATGTGTGCTGACCTTTATAAATCAGGAAATTGCTTAAGGTACTGAAGTCTGGACCAGAAGGTCCAGGGTTCAAATCCCAACTCTGACAAGCTGCCACGGTTGGATATTTGAGTATGACCCATAACCCACAATTGTAGGACTGTATCAGTTGTCTGGATTAGGGAATCTGCTAAATGCTCTAAATGTAAAACTAAATAAAAAAATAAAAGACATAAAATCAGCTATAATGGCTGGTGGACACAATTGTGGGCTGGTTTGATACAGAATAACTCATTTTTATCCTCCAAAGTGAAGTAAGGGAGTGTCTTGGTTAGGGGTGGGGTGAGGGGGAGTCTCTCTGACTGAGCTCCAAATATAGTTCAGATTAGTGAATATCCTCCAGTCTATTGAGCTTTCACGGGAGGTTTGGCAGTGTTATGCCTCCCTTATTTGTTACTGCATTAGTCTCAGCTCCAAATGCTAAATAACAGACCAAACCCATCTTGGCCAAGCTACTTTATGGGGGAGCGGAAAATTATGTAAATGCCATATTTGGCCTTCGTTTGATCGTTTGGCGAGATCGAGCTCCACAGTAGCAATTTGCTCCTCAAGCATTAGCGAGTGGATCCAGAGCATGACTGTAGCAGGCAGTATTAGGTGCTGGATGAAAATCAGACGCTTATCACACCCCCTGCCAGTGCTGGAGGTCTAAGGGATGCAGTTAAATCTTAAAACTTATTTACAGGAGCGTGCCATGTTCAAATTCACACTAGAATGGGCTGGCGAATTCAAAGAGCCCCACAAGGATGCAGGTTTCCTTCAGCCTCGTTTATTTTGCAGCACTGTCCTCGGCTGTCGTTATGGCTGTCCGCTGGTGAGATTGTTTTTCTCCGACTCTTCCAGCTCCATGCTGCTTTCTGGGTGCACTCACCAGTGGCGTGTCTGTCACTCATATTTGTTTTATGATGATATCCGTCGGGGCTTTATTGGAATCTCTGGATCAATATCTCAAGCCGCCTGGCTTAAGTTGCTCGAAAACGCAGCAGCAGATTGAATATCTTCAATTTCCAGATTCGCGCTGACCGAGTTGTTGCATTAAGGCGTCATGTCGCGAGTGAAAAGTTTGCACTTTGAGATTTCTCTCCCGTCGTTGCATGTCAGCGTGGAAGCCACAGCGTATATCCGAAAGGCATTTTTGCCTTGTAATGATGTACTAAAGAAAAACATTGTGTGTGAAATAATTAAGTAAATAAGACAAATGGAAAAGAAGTGGCGTGGCGTGGCGTGGCGTGGCGTGTCGGTAAAATGACAGCGTGACCTACAGGCAAGGTCAGGCCTTGATGCAAAAAGCTTGTTACCAGACACCAGGGCCAGGCGTTATCATATACACAGAGCAGCAACACATCTTACTTTTAGATTGCTGTGTATGACTATAATTACGTCCTTAATGTTAGTATCAGTTTCCTCTTGGTATTTTCTTCCACCGAAGGAAGATTTCTTTGTCATATAGGCTGTAATCTTGTGTACAAGTTAACATATAGGTAGTAGACAGTGGAGGTCAAGAGTCTGTAGTGAAAAAGGCTTGGATCTTTGAAGTGATAAAGTACTTAAAGACAATTCAGAGTGCTGTCTGCCTTTGGCGTTCTTCCAGCCACCAGAACTAAACCTGAATTTATGGGGGCACTTGAAGACAAAAATACCAAAGACCTTGTAACAACACAGGATCCTCTTTGAGATGTTGGGAAATCTTGCTGGGATGACATGGATCATCAGGTTTTACACATGTGGAAAGTAAGGTTACCAAAAACGAGTTCTGAAATGCACCACGAGATCTTTGTGCTGAAACAGTGTTGGTGATTACAGTCGAATCCGGTTAATTGGACCACCGGTTATTTGTACCGAACCCTAAAGTACCAAAACAAATCCTATTATATACGTGTAATGTTATTCACTTATTTGGACCAAAATTCCGCTTAATCGG
>JAVSBV010163939.1:0-14319 GCA_033117975.1 Parotocinclus spilosoma | reverse complement strand
ACAATAGATTTTGGAACTCAGTACACATATAAGGTGCATGTCTGATTTCTGGGAAAATGTAAGGCTTTTAGGTGCGCGTTCTAGTGCGGAAAGTAGGGTACACATTTGGCACGTTGCGTCACATCACGTGGTTAATATACCGTCACCATTTTACAATACCGTCACATTATTTAAATACCGTGGTATACCGAAATACCGTCATACCGCCCAAGCCTAAGACCCATGTAGTTCACAAAGGAAAGGCTTCTTAAGAAGCACTGAAATAGTGTGTTAACTATGTCACTTTCCAGTTCTAGAGATCATCAGTGCCGTCTGTCTGCATGATAAAGCGTTAAAAGATGTAGCAGTTGAATTACAGCTTAACTGTATAAATTGAATAATTTATTAAATACACATCCATATAAATATATATCCATATATATTATAACTTGGTGTATTTTTTGTTGGTAAAAATGTTCATAAGAATCATATTTATTCCACAGTCTGTCATAGAACGCGTGGGAATCATCCCATACAATCAGACCTTAATAAAGCCGAACACTGTCCCTGCTATAAAGGACCGCTAAGGGGGAATCCTCACTTACTGGGTTTCCTTGTGTCAGCATGTGAGCATGATTTGCCTTCCCTCCTCATTCTTCCAGTTTATGATGGTCCCACTTAAGATATTTCACATCATACTACTTCACATAATAATAATAATAATAATAATGCATATAAATACAAATTTAGCAGAGCCTGTACTCTAAATTTAACACTAAGAACCAGCTAGGGTGCGATGTAGGTCAAATCAGCAAAACACACAAGCAAAGGTTTATTTTGGTTGTTAAAATTTTCAGTCTTCATTTAAGTGCTGAGTGAGGATGTGGGGCTTTAGTCGCCACTTGAAGACAGAAATAGACTCAGCCATTCATGCATTTAGTGGAAGTTTATTCCACCACCTGGATGCCAGGATGGAGAAGAGTACCAAATTTGCCCTATAACCACTGATATGAACAACTGGAAAAATTCTCAGGGTTCAGTCCCCCTGCAGCAGGCACACATTGATTTATCATTCTGTTGTACTTTTAATTCAAATCAATGTCAATGATGATCTGTTATTTCTATATCTTGTAGAGGCCCTATAATATTAACCATAATACTCTGATCAGTTATGAGATGTTGTTTGGTGGTAATATTTTTTTTGGCAAAACATACAATTGGATGTTTTGGCGTTTTCTATTGATTTATTTACCCATTATTGCCATCTTCAGCTGCAACAGAATAATTTCTCTATCAGTTGTTTGTCAGGACGAAAATACTCTGCAAAAATAATGTGTAATATAGAAAATGAATATTCGCACAAACTACTTGTGCACACACACATGAAATGAACTGTGTAAGATGGAAAGCTAGGGGTGTAATTGGTCCCTCTATTCACGATACCATTCATGATACAGTTCACCGTTTTGTTATGATTTTCCATGTCCATGGTATCAATTGCTTTATCCTCCAAGGACTGCATGCAGGCTCTCGCTATTTGAGACCGGGCATTTTTATACACCAGGAGAACCGTAGGACCCACATCAGGATTTCATCTAAATACCTAATGGCAGTCAGGATGCTGTTGTCTAGCCTGTAGAGGTTGTGTGTCTTTCCAGCTATATGCCTCCTCAGACCATCACTGACCCTCCACCAAACCAGTTATGCTAAATGAAGTTGCACAGGACATTTTTGTCCCTCAGGCCACCCTCATGGAGGCTGCTTCTGATAGTTTAGTCAGACACATTCACACCATTGGCCTGCTGGAGGTCATTTTGTAAGGCTCTGGCAGTGCCCATGTGGGTCTTCCTTGCACAAAGGAGCAGTTGTTGGTCCTCCTGAGAGGTTGAGGACCTTTCATGGCCTTGTCCAGCTCTCCTATAGTAACTTCTGTCTCCTGGAATCGCCTGCATATTCTTAAGACTGTTCTGGGAGAAAAGAAAAGACGAGGAGAGACAATGTCCTCTAAAATAAGCCTCAACCTATTAAACCATTCTGTTTTGGAAATCTCATTGTTGCTTTTCTAGTGCACATGTTAACTTCACTAACACCAAAATAGCTGAAACTGATTAACTCGGTTAATGCGGGGCACGGTTTTCAATAGGTGAGAATGTTTTGTTGTGTTTAACCCTGCAGTTGTATACTGGGGAAAGAATTTGGTGAGCTCCAGATGAGTTTCTTTAAAACTTGTGTAGTTTGCTATTTGAGCTTCTAACCTGGCATGTTGAGGCTTAGCAGTTCACTGAAAATTTTATTTTTTCTGATGGTATGAGGATTACTACAGTTTTGTGTACTCTAACCCTTTGAAAGAAACATAAAATGTGAGAATAGGCAGTAGACAATGGAAATCAGATTTGATGCAAGTGCACATTAGTTTTTAATTAAACACTTTTTTGTGAAGCACATGAGAATTCTTTAAAAAGAATTGTGTGAAGCATCCAAAAATAGTCGTTAATGACTGTCACTCTGGGAAGTGGTGCAAGGTCATTTACTTGGTGCTAGCAACCCAGAAACATCTTGCTGAGAAACTTGTTGAGATAGTAATTCATCTTCACAGGAGTGGGCAATCAGCCAGCATCTTTCCAGCACCAACAGCTAAGGTCACTG
Organism: Parotocinclus spilosoma; assembly: GCA_033117975.1. Classification (NCBI taxonomy): domain Eukaryota; kingdom Metazoa; phylum Chordata; class Actinopteri; order Siluriformes; family Loricariidae; genus Parotocinclus; species Parotocinclus spilosoma. Next base: position 11,694 of record JAVSBV010163939.1, on the reverse strand, counting down.
TTCAGAAAAGGAATTTGTGGCACAGTAGCAAGATGGAAACCACTGTTTGATAAAGGATAACATTACTGTTGTCTTCGGTTCTGCCAGAAACTGGCTGGATGATCCCTAAGACTGTCAAGATTCTCTGTGGGGTGGGTAATAAAATGGGAACCTTTTTGCACGATGTAGTTCCTTTCACAGCTGGCAAAAAAGCAAAAGTTCAAACCAGTTGTCAGGCATAGTAATGGTTGTCAGATGGAGCATACCTTAAATTTGGTTTAAAATGTCCCTAAACATGTAGCTTTAAACCTTGTCTTTATATGCAACCCTTGTTTTTGTTGGTGCCCAAGAAAGTTATGCAAAGACTTCTTTTAAAGCATTTTCTTTGTTGATTTTCTAAGTGAAAGAAGTATATGGATGTAACAGACACCAAGCATTAATACATTAAAATCTGTCATATATTAAATATGATATATAAACACCGATCTTGACATAAAAGATGACATAAACCAGTCAATTACCTTCTAAGTTTGTTCCTAGCAAAGTTTCATTTCATATGTAATTTGTGCAGGGGTGTCAAGAATTTCTTTACATATTTACCGTCACTAATTGTACCAGGAAGTATTGCATATCCATGTCTTCTTGCTTTAATGAGCAAGTTATCGAAAATTAATGAAACTGACATTCAGAACCTTTAACTGAAGTAATCTTTCCCAAGACAGTTATTTGGATTTTTAAAATTTTTTTTTATTTATTTTTTTTAAGGAGTGTGTAGTCATGTGACTCACGGAACTCAGAATCAACATGGGTAAGAACTCTGGAAATTCGCAGTGTCTTGCCATTTGGACATGTTTTGGCTTTTGCATTAGAGGTGACATGAAGCAAAAATAAATCAGATGTAAACACTGCAAAAATAGATTCAGCAACTTGCAGTAATGGCACCGATCTCAACCTCAAATTGGAAAACATTGGGACGGTACGGGAAATGCATATTAAAAACAGTGCTACAGTCTAACTTTTATTTCATTGCAACAGTATGAACCTGAGATATTTATGTTTTGTTTGGTCAACTTTTTCGTTTGTTAATAAACATCCATTCCTAAATTTCAGGCCTGCAATGCGTTCCAAAAAACACTTTAAATTTGACATTTCTTTTCAGCACAATTTGACTAGTAGCGGCGTACAACACTGGCCTCATATATAATCCTAGATAAACAGTTGCCCTGTTTTCAAATGTTGGAAAAAAATAATGAACTGGTGCCAAAACAAATAATATTTGGTTGAACAACCTGGGTTTACTATTATAATTTTTAATAATGGGTCTTTAGTAAATAATGTAATAAATAAAGACTTGTTAAGTCTAAATAATTAAAACCTATCAATAAAATACATAGTACAGTAGTCTCTTGTACTTGAATAGAAAGCTATTGAGAGTAGGTTTGTCCTAAATACCCGATATGCTTTAAACTGTGTCTTTTTAGCCAAGTGCTTAAAGCATCTTTTCTGTAAAACCCCAGGAAGAATTTTAAACTTTTGGACGCACGTAGGACTTCTACACATGATATACAGTCATGGCTGCAGAAAAGGAAGTATTTATCCCGTACATTTATTTGCAGTTAAACATGTTTTGCTATACTCGTTTATTTCCTTTGTGTGTATTGGAACAACACAAAAAAAACCTGATATAGTTTTGTGCAAAACTCCAAAAATGGGCTGGACAAAATTGTTGGCACCCTCAACTTAATTTTGATTGGCACCCTTTTGAAACGATAACTGAAATCAATCACTTCCTATAACCATCAGCAAGAGCTTTTTGCACCTCTTAACTAGAATTTTGGACCACTCTTATTTTTCAAACTGCTTCATGTCTCTCATCTTTGAAGGGTGCATTATGGGTGCTTTTGAAGTATGTTTGGAGTCATTGTCCTACTGGAAGACCCATGACCTAGGACGCAAACCTAGTTTTCTCACACTGGGCACTACATTGCGACCCAAAATCCTTTGCTAATCTTTAGATTTCATGATGCCTTGCACCCAGCAACAATCCCAAATCATATTTGAACCTCCACCATATTTGATTTTTTTTTTTTTTTTTTTTTTTTTTTTTTTTTTGGTAGGCCTCATCCCATTTTCAGTAAACAGTCAAATGATGCGCTTTACCAAAAATGTTTGTGGCATCTGTCGACGAGGTTTTCCGTGAGGGATTTTCTCTTACTCTCATACATTTTGGCAAACTGCAGTATAGCTTTTTGTGTCTCTGTGTCCTCCTGGGTCTCCTGCCATAGCATTTTATTCAAATGTCTATGGATAATTCGTACTGACACTAATACGCCTTGAGCCTGCAGGACAGCTTGAATCTCTTTACAACTTGATTGAGGCTGCTTATCCACCATCTGGACCATCAACCGTTGCAACCTTTCATCAATTTTTCTCTTTCGTCCACGCCCAGAGAGAGTAGCTACAGTGCCATAGGCTGTAAAGTTCTTGTTTATGTTGTGCACTGTGGACAAAGGAACATCAAGATCTCTGGAGATAACCTTGGGATTTTGATATTTGTCCACAATTTTGGTTCTCATGTCCTCAGACAGTTCTCCTCTTTCTGCTCTCCCTGCTTAGTGTGGCACACACAGACACACGATGCAAATATTAAGTCTGCTTCTCTACTTTTTATCTGGTTTCCAGTGTGATTTGTATAAACGTGTTTAACAAAGTTTTAATAATTGCAATACATTTATCTGGTAATACTTAATTGCCTGGAAAAACATCAGGGGTGTCAAGAATTTCGGCCATGACTGTAAAAGCAATAAAAACAGCATAATACGCTAATTATATAACCATTGACATGAGTAGTAGGCAATAAAACCCCTTCCTTCGGTAAAGTGTTTATACTCTTTATTAACTCTTCGTAACAACCCCTATTTGTTCTCTGTTTATTCTTAATGTTTTGGTCTTCAAGTTCAATAGTATTCTTAAGTCAGATTTTATGCAAATCAAAATAAGTTTTGGGTGAGTTTCCTTTAGTATAAGCATAACTCATGTTTAAGACATATTCCCATATTCCTGTATATGCTAGACCTTTCACATTAAATTCAGTCTCATTTTCCCTCAATTTCAATCTCCCTGTTTTTTAATATCTCTCTCTAATATCGGGCTCTGCCTCTTTCCCTCGATTTTCCTCTCTCTCTGTCAATTCAATTTCAATTTCAAAGCTTTATTGGCATGACAAAATGTTACATTCGTATTGCCCAAAGCTTGGGCAACACTCTCTCTCTGTTTTACTTTCTCCCTCTCTCTCTTTCTCTCCCTATTTGTGTTTTTCTCTCTGCTTGTCGGTCCCCTGTAGTGGCAGACTGTTTGTGTATCGAGAGCACAGAAGTCCTCAATTGCATTTCCAATTTGCGTGTTTGCTTTGCTCTCACAGCAAGACTGCAACATGCACTCAAGTATTGCACTGTGGTATCTGTGCTCTGAGGCCAAGCATTAACTGTGCGTGTGTATGTGTGCGTGTCTCTGTGTGTTTAAATGGCTGTTTGAAACAGAAGTGTTGATGTTGATTTGATGAGCAGAAGCTTGTCAGGGAACCACACCACAGGGGCAATTCCTTTGCTCTTCTAATTGGTTATTGGGCAAGGTTTATAAGCACCAAAAGCATATGTGTACTCGCTATTCTTATGTGTGTTTTTCCACCACAGAACTTCTGCAGCAGGGCAGCTCTTGAGGCACAGGGCTCCTGTCTCAATAACAAGTATTCAGAGGGCTACCCAGGAAAGAGGTGCGTGTTATCCTTCAACTCAGTCTAATTACTTTTTGCTTTGTATACATTCTAATAATATGCTCTCTAAAGTATCAATGTGAAGAACATTTGTTTTGTTGGCCTGAAAATAAAACTGCACTCCATCAGAAGCTGCTGTGACTTGTACAAAGTAGCGACATACAACACTGGCCCCATGTATAATCCTAGATATACCTTTAGCCCTCTTTACAAAAACACAAATTTAGAAATAATTATGGATATGCACATCCATTATGTTGTGTGCGTGCACATGTTTAAACCAAATGAATGAATAAACAAACCCCAGGGAAACAGGAAGTGATTAATTACTAATTAAAGGTTGATACTTGATACTCTGCTCAACTACAGTAGATATGACATAAATGCTTCAAATGATTTTATTTTAAAGTAAATTTAGGCCATGAATTTTTCTAGTTTTCAGTGTGAGATTATACTTCCGCAATAAAAATGTAATTTATTTTAAACCTTAATGCCTCTTAACAAGGGATACCAATAATTGTGGAAGGCGCTGTAAATCTTTTTTTATTTATTTTTTTTTTTTTTTAAAAACACAATTCTGACAGTACCATAGGAATCTGTGGCAAGGAGAAAAGAGAAATGAAAAAGCCCTCTACTGGGAGATATTCTTTCATACAGCTGCTGTATGAAAACTGGTGACAACCAAATTGAAAGAAAATAAATTAAAAATCCTATTTCTAAAATATAGTCAGATCAAATAAGCACTATTGGTGTTGAATTCATTTATCAGGGGGACATCTGTGATTAAATTGCTACATACCTCCCCAGTGATAAAATTCTTCCATTCGACCGATTCCTTCAGGACAAGGGAGTTTCCAGTGGTGTGTGTCCTTTATGAGCCCAAATGTTTGTGTCACCCTGACTAATAGAACTGGTGGTTATTTCCAGAAAAGTAAACCTATTTCATAACCGTATTGTTCTTTTGTTGTTTTTGGTTTGTTTTTTGTTTCGAGATTTTTTAGTTGTTGGTATCAAGTAGCAGTAGGCAAACAAAAAAATCTGTACAAAATGACAGGGCTAAAATAACAGAGCACTACTGAGTTCGGTGAAAATAATATGAAATTCTAAATTTGTTTACTTATTGTAGGAGGGTAAAAACAACATGAACTTTGGAAATTGGAAAAATTACCCCTGGACACCATATTAATCTATCCTGTGTAGGGATACACACAAACTTTTTAAACCAAGCTGTTTTTTTTCTTGGTTTAGAGTGCAAAATATACAAAGTGACACACTATATTAGTATGCAGTACTCTTGTTTTATTTCTTATCACCGGTAAAATAATTACAATCACACTCTTGCTGCATATGCCGTATGTCAGGTGTATCACGAATATTACATTTAGTGCCCAGTCCATGATTATTATTTATCTGCCCCAAAAACAAATCTATCAAACACGTCTCTCGATGTACACCATTCTTTATTTTGAATTCTATTCTTACTTTATTAATAAATTTTAAACTAAAAAGAGGGTAAGGTTCATAGATTTAACTACACTGCTTACAATTGGGGGATATTTCCGTTTGGTGTATCCCCTAATTTCTGTGAGCAGTATAATTAGGGTTATAATAGGACTGTCATTTGTTATTAGATGATCCTCTTAACAATTGTTTATGATAATAGCATTTTGATGAACTGGGTTAAGGTAGTTAAGTTTGAATAAAAGAAAGGCTGCACACATTCAGTCCATTGTTTTGACAGTAATCCGTATTATCTGCTAAACAAGCATGGCTGGTAAGTTCAGTCATTTTAGGCTTCATTATTAATGAACAATTAAATTGTTAATTGCAATTATTTACATGACAACCAATATCCAGCTGAAGCTGAACCGTTATTTTCAAGCTTGTAGGCATACAAATTACATTTATTTTTAATACATTGACTGTATTGTTAAATAACCGAATGTTGTTTATAATAATAGTGTGTATACAAATATTAAGCATTTAAACGCGTGTGTGTGTGTGTGCGCGCGCGTGTGCTGTGTAGGTATTATGGTGGCGCAGAAGTGGTGGATCAGATCGAGCTGCTGTGTCAGAAGCGTGCCCTTTGTGCATTTGATCTGGACCCAGCTCTTTGGGGAGTTAATGTACAGCCATATTCTGGCTCGCCAGCTAACTTTGCTGCGTACACAGCTGTGCTGAAACCTCATGAGCGCATCATGGGTCTCGACCTCCCTGATGGAGGGCAGTAAGTACCTCTCACACACTTCCTTATCAGAGTGGTAACCCTCAGTTTATTTGCATCTGATTTTCTTATTTTCACCTTGTAAGTTCTCTTGGGTTCTCCTTGTGTGGTTTTGTAGTTCAGCAACACACACCAGTTCGTAGTGACTGGTTCACCTGAGGCTTGAAAAGAATTCAGAACAAGCAGCTTTTATACACCTTCTTCCTGGTGTGGAAGAGGTGTGGCCCCCGTTCCCCTTCATCTCACACTTTCCCCATTTTGTACATCTAGTCATAAAAGCACTTCCTCTGTACTGCAGAAATGTTGGATGTACTACATACAGTATGTTAATACAATCAGAGAGAGGTTGGGTTGCTAACGAGACCTGGGCGATAAAACGATATGTATCACGATAGACACTTCATCAATAGCAATAAGAACATTTTTCTCTAGAATATTCAATAGTTACCCTTTAACACTTTCAAATACACTCTGCCAGGAAACAACAGATAGTGTTCGGTTGGATAAACAAACCCCAAAATAATGAAAGTTGCTTGCATGTCACCAAGAGCAGCCTTAAGGCATTAAAAAGGTCTTAATTTCAGTTGTGCCATCGATTTGAAATCAGCGTTTTTTTCAAAATTATAGCATGATGTGTGATTAAAAAGATATTTTAAAGACTTTTCCACATGATGGGAAAAATGTCCAGCTTCAAAATTCTCCTCAGGGTGTTTGACAGCCCGTGATTCTGCGTGTTTCTCCCGGGCAGCAAACACTTTTCAAAGTGCTTCCTTCATTATATTGGGTGTACATGTAGTGCGTAGAAAGAAAGCTGTTATCGGGCACCTAATTCACCCTGACCACCGACATCTGGTCAAGTCACACACGTAAACCGCAACATGATGTGTAATACTGGAGTTATTTTTCCAGCTGTTTCTATACTGGCTAGTTATTGTCTTTTATCAAGTTTATCACATTTTAACGTTCAGTCACTCTACTTGAGAGTTGCATTTTGTTGAATTGGTTTTGGAGGTTTTATGTTTATTAAATTTTACAGTTGTTAGGATGACTTACCTCAATGTTTGCTGTGATTATTTATTGCATTACAAACATATTATTTACTAAATGCAAGAGTTGCTTTAAAGTTGAGGAATATAGGTTTACCTGGTTTTACTTTATATCAACATCACCCAGCCCTAGTGTTAATCTCTTCATCTACTTACTTCTGTCTTAGCTCACATGCATGTACTTGTTTTGCCCTGTCTTTTTCCAGTCTTACACATGGTTACATGTCAGATGTGAAGAGGATCTCTGCTACCTCGATCTACTTTGAGTCCATGCCCTACAAACTTAATGTAAGTCAAACTGTTTTAATGTAAGTCAGAATATTAGGTTTGGCATTTAGGCATGCATTGTGTCTCCAAAAAAAATATTCAAGCGTCTCCATGGTTTCACCCTTCCCATACTTTTTGGTACAAGTTGGATGGTATGTTCTGAATTTCTGGAAAACAGGGTTTGCTGCTTGAAAGAAAATGTGAAATGATCACATCTGTCAAGATAAATACAAAAATAAACTCATTTGCTGTGTCATGTAGGAATGTGGAGAAGCATTTGAATGCAATTGCATTTAATCACAAAGTTTATTTAAGTTTGTGATGCTGACACATTGTATTAGTTAAACTGAATTTAAAACTTTTGGCATTTGTACCTGTTCCTTGCTAGTATCCAACAAGACTTGGCCTTCATCTGGCCCTGATTCTGCTTTTCCCTGGTCATAAAAATGTGCTGGTGAAACCTTTCACTGTTTGTCGCTGACTGCACTAGTAGGATTATAGATACATTCCAAGTGAGAATGAAGAAAATTAGTCAATTACATTTTGCACATTTTATTTGCTTTGAAGTATGTTGTCAGTCTGCTCAAACTCTGTAGTTTTGTCATTGATTGGCCTGTCTGATTTGTATACCAACAAAAATGCCATTTTTAGTCTTGACATAAGTCATTCTTGGAAGCAACAAAGTCAGTTACCATCTATCTTCATTTCTTTCACAAAAGATTTATGTGACTAGTTTGAAGAAATATTTTTAATAGGTCAACATGTGCTAATACTTTTATATCATCAGATACGTACCAGTCGTAATTGTTGTACTATATGTATTTCAATAACAGTTTAATGTTACTGTTCATGTAGACTGCATAGTCACTAGGTATTGAATGGTTTACAAATGGGCCTGTTGTTGTATAGCCAGGCAGTTTTCAGGCTTAACTTTGAATCATTTTTAAATAAATGTTGTTTTTGTGGGTGATGCACACCACCCAAAGCTGTGACCACTTCATCTTTGTTGGTGCAGAAACAGAGACTTTTAACTTGCACAAAGAAGCGTTATAAATGTTCTTTATGATTTAGATTGACAGCAAAACCTATCCTTTCAACCCAGTAGCTTTGCTTTAGCTTTTGACAAATTCTCTGAAAAGTCCCTGACCAGGTCATTTAATTCTGGATGTTATTAGATTCAGATAACCAGGCATAAAGGCTTCAACATCTGGTTCATGTGTTGTGGCATCTTTATCTATCTATATTCGCCATATCTTTGGTGATTTTGGTACTGGGAAACCATCAAGTGGCATTGGTCTCACCCAGATTGAGGTAGTCAGAAGAGTTCTTATTTTCATCCAGATACACTCGTCCTACCAAATTAACAATCCATTAAAGTATTGGAACATTGAGGCAATCTTTCTAGTTTTTCTGTAGGCTGAAAACATTTGGGTTGACAATAAAAGATAAATATAAGACAAAGGATCATAATTTCAGCTTTTATTTCCAGGTATTTACATAGTATTAAAATATATTTCTGATACACAGTTCAGAAGGTAGCAGCTTTTTGTTTAAAACCACCCATTTTTTTAAGTCACGTGACTGAGGTGTGTTTTGTTGTCGAGGTGTGTCCTGTTACATTGATTATTCAAACTATAAGTAGCACTGACTGTCTGTGCTCAAATTTGGGTTTCATCTGCGCAGATTATAGTTAGAGGAGTAACCAACATGAAAACCAGAGCAGTTGTGAAGCTGAGAGAAGATGGAAAATCGATCAGAGCCATTGCACAAATATTAGCCATAGCCAGTACAGCCATTTGGAATGTCCTGTTGAAGAATCACCGCTGTTGTACTAAGTAACAGATGTGGAACAGGTAGACAGAGAAAAACCACAGCAGTTCATGACAGAAACACTGTGCTAATGTTAAGGACATCAGCAACAACCTCCAGAGAGCAGGGCTGAAGGTATCACAATCTACTGTTTGCAGATTTGATGAACAAAAATACTTCACTAAAAGATGCACCACTAATTAGCAAGAAGAATAGGAAGACCAGACTGGTATTTGCCAATAAGTACAGGTACTCAGAAATTCTGGGAGAAAGATTTCTGGACTGATGAAACAAAGATTTACCGTTACCAATGTGATGGAAAGGCTACATTTTGGAGTTAAAGGATACAAAGGATCTGCTCATGATCCCAAACATACAAGTTCATCTCTGAAACACAGTATAGGTAATTTCATGGCGTGGGCTTGCTGTGGTGAAAACCTGAAAAATGAAGAATGCAAAGGTTTAGTGTTAATAGATCACAGACTTAATATTTAGTTGCAAATCCTTTTCAAGAACTGCATTAAGGCTTATTCAGTTTAATCTATGTTTAATCTATTTAAATTTATCTGTGATTACAAGGAAAAAAAATGGGTTGGTTCAGCCAAAAGGTTCTATCTTCTGAACTGTATATCAGATCCAGATGTTAATACGTGGAAATAAAAGCTGAAATGTTGATCTTTCATATTTATTTTTAATGTCAAACCCAATGTTTTCAGTCTACAGCAAAAATAAAAGGATTGGCCTTATTGTTCCAATACTTTTGGTGGGGACTGTAATTCAGGTATCGAGGATTAATGACACAATTTAAACAAAACAAGGATCACAATTTGTCTTTAATTACAAATTATCTAAATAATTAAATGTTAAAGTCGGTGTTAGACAGTACATAAACAAAAGCTATCAGAATTAAAAGAGAATGAGAACACCTTTTGTTAGTCTGTTCAGAAAATTCAACAAGTCAAGTCAGCTTTATTTCTTTTGCACTTGTCTCAATAGATTGAGCTTTGTCTCAAAATCAGCTTTACAATTTTAGATCTTGTTCTAAATGATAAGGCCAATCCCATTGTGAGCAAGTTTAAAGGGACCCAGCCTACTTGGGCTTGAATATCTGTTGAATCAGTGTTTAATCATGCTTAATGTTCCTCTTCACTCATTTTATGCAAAACCTTTGGGTTAATAAGAAAATGTATCTCGGTTATTTTATATTCCACACCATTATTAGTTATTCTTTTTCTATTTACCTGTACGTTTGTATTTCAACACCTGTTTAAGTGTGTTGCGTACTAGAAATTGTCTTGCTTTCCTTCAGTTTCACTTATCACTTTATCAGCATTCTAACTCTGCCATGGATCTTTCTCGCTCTTAATCAGTATCTGTAAGTGTGAGTAAAAGCAGTGCAGCTAAATGGTTTGAAGTGTACGAATTGCCATCTTGCGGGGTTTTCTTAACGCTATTTTGTGATTTCTGGTGCATATTTGATTGATTTATTTATTTAGAGAGCCTGGGGATGTTGAGCAGTAGATAGTTTTGGTGAATGTGTGTAGGTTTACGCAGATATCTTATCCTAGGTCTGCAGGTCATTCTCCACTGTTGTGTGATTCATTGATCAGTGTCTGTGCAGCTCATCAATGCAGGCGAGTTTTTAGGTGATCAATGTGTTGGGGTGGTTGCTGTCTCCGTGGTCTGCCATCTGATTGATGAGAGGGCCTTTCCCCCTCTACGGGAGAGATAATAGGAAATCGACAGGCGGGCCATGGCCTCTCTCTTTTCTCACCCAGTTGCACTCGCACACACCTATTGGCCTTCCGCGTTCACATTAGTGATGGAGTGAGAGATGGGTGCTGGAGATCTGGACATGTGAGATTACTTCATGTACAGAGAGTAAGTGCGACTGCAGGAGGAGTAAAAATGACTTCTCAATGGGATGTTAAATCTTGTGTAGTGATCTTGTGGTTGGTGCACCTGTGTTTCTCATCCTGCAGTCTCTGGTTGTCTTGCAGTATACAAGGTGGAAACAAACCCTGGACTGGATCCCAGTCCATCTCAGAGCACATACGTCCTCACCCAATCACTCATACTGGGACAAAATGTCTGCTGGTAAAATGTGGAAACCAGAATACTAAAGTAAACAAAGTCTACTCAAGAGAGTTTTTAAAAAATGGTATTCGTATGGAATCTGATTCAGGGTTTTCCACTGTATTTTAAAACATGACTGTGATGTTAGACAACAAGCCCTAGCTCATTTGTGGCATTCCAGTACATTTTTAAGGTGTCTGACCAGTTAAGCTGGTTCTCTGCAGCCAAGTTCTCAAAAGTTGTCAAACCAATTCCCTGTGGACTTTAATTACAACAGGGCAGAAAGTTTATGAACTGACCTGTTGGAAGCAGAAATCTATAACGTGTCATATTGAGAGTCCCTGGGTTATTCAGTATAACACATTCTACTGCCAGTGTTTTGCTCTGTCAAATCCAAAACTGTATTTTAGGAAAGAGTGTTGCTGAAATTTTCAGAGCTCTGTCTGTGTGTCTGTCTGTGTGTCTGTCTGTTTGTCTGTCTGTGTGTCTGTCTGTGCGTGCGTGCGTGTGTGTAAATTTTT
>JAVSBV010163921.1:0-14320 GCA_033117975.1 Parotocinclus spilosoma | reverse complement strand
GCTTTCTGGAAGTATTCCTGAGCCCATTCTGTTATTTCCTTGACAGTGGCATTCCTGTTTGAGGTGCAGTGACGTTTTAGAGCCCGGAGATCACAAGCATCCAGTAGAGTTTTACGGCCTTGACCCTTACGCACAGCAATTGTTCCAGATGATGTTATGAACGGTTGATGATAACAACTTAAAAGTCTCTGCTATTTTACGCTGGGGAACACCATTCTGGTATCTTTCTGCGCAACAATAGTGGAATTGGTGATCCTCTTACCATCTTGGCTTCTGAGAGACACTGACACTCTGACAAGCTCTTTTTATACCCAATTATGTTGTCAATTTACCTAATTAGTGTTAATTGGTCTTCCAGCGTTCGTTATATGACATTTGCCATCTCTACATCATTGCGTTCAGTTTTTATTCACAATTTGTTTAGTGTCCCAACTTTTTTGGAATCCGCTTTGTACTTTCTGGTAGAGTAGCAGCCAACAAACCACTTTTTCAAAAGGGGAAACAAGTGAAAATAACAATATATGCTAAAGCTCAAAGCTCCCAAGATTTGATGGGAAGTAGTTCAAATGGCTATCAAGGCAATGCAATATGACACTCATGTTTGCTCCCAGTCTTTAAAAAGCAAATAACAAAGGTTACAATTTTCGGCCTCGAAGTTGCCAAGAAAGTCTGTAAACCGTATGCATCCTTTTCTATGGTTTTCATGGTATTTCTCCGTCTTTAAATTAATTTAATTAGAAGTTTAATTTGCAAACCAACAAATATGCCAACTTTCAGTCAAGAACAGGAAATTTGGTACACAGATACATGAAGCACTCACCATCTTGAGCTCTAACAAACTGGGAACACTTTCTGATGATTAACAAGTGGTTCATTATTAATTTTCTTTTCACCAATCACAAATATCTCACTAGCAGGCCATTCTTTTCAAGTATAATGTTCTCAGCAAGGGCAAGGGAATTTTGTGTAACCTCTTTGTTTTACTAGAAACATCTATATAACTTTCAGGTTGCCACATAAAATCCATCAACGTTTCAACTTCAAGTTTCAATTACATATTTATCAAATCTCATTAACTTAATATGTCCTTTGATGTCGATGCAGTATACAAGCTCCCTGTCCAGATGGATATATATGGAAGCTCTTTCTATCTGGTATGATACATAAAATAACAGGTTCTTTTCCTTCAGCCTTGAACCCAGTCACTCTGCTGATGACTTTGGAAGATCAAGATCCCGCACCATTTAACTTATCTTAAGAGAATGTCTGGTATATTCTGGCATCAACTTCTGAGGACATCAAATCTTTATTATCCGAGTCTTTCATAGACTGGGGGAAATGGATGTTTTTTTTTAAATTCAGCACACTAAAATACACCTAGATCCAATGTTATCTTGTAGTCAACCAAATTGATGTAGATCTGTGAGATCAGTGAAAACAATACTACTCATCGTCCAAAATGTTATATATGATCATTATACCATTGCTAGACAGCAAATCTAATAGTGGTCTCAGACTTTTGCACAATGAAAGATACTGTTTCTCAGGCCTCACCCTTCACCAGTAGCTCCATCACCAGCAATTCCAAAATGAAAATAGGTGGTACAATGTCAGTTTTTATACAATCATCTGTTAGGAAAGGACTTTCGATTCCACCAATAATATACAGAATCAGAGAGAATCTGAGATGGTGCTGGTTTTGAGACTAGAAAGCAATGACGACTGTCCAACTGAAATAGGACTGGCTAACAAACTTGTTAGCTGCTGTTGCTTCATAGCTATAGAGTTTTCCGGTTAATTCCCAACCCTATACACTCCATCTGTGCGAGTTTGAATGTTCTACCTTGTCCATGTGAGTCTTCTGTGGTTATTCCGGTCTTTTAATCTGCTATATTGTAATTGGATTAGGTTTAATTATCACTCTACATTGGCTCAGTGCGAGTGTGTTTGACACATGCAATTGTAACCTCCCTCCAGTCATGAATATAGCTATGAATCTTGATATAGATAGTATATAGTAGAGGTGAAACGATACACAAATATCAATACGATACGTATTGCTGTCTTTGCTCCACAATACGATGCATTTTCTATACAACATGGAGAAGGAAATAGATTTTAATTTCTACTTAATTTTTTTTTATGTAGAGGTCACAGAGGCCAATACAAACTCTATTTTTTGGAAAGGATGACTGGTACTAGAATTTTTCGTAGAAATGAGTGCGAGATGGAATTTTATAACGAGGCTCAATTACCAGCAAATTGCGGAATTCAGGATCGTCTACAAAAGAGCAGGGCTGCAAATCAGAATATATACACTTTTTTATGGTGCGAGTAATTTGCTTTGCCCGTTCACTATCAGTACTTAGCGGCTGCTTAAATGCTGTCGGGAGAAGCAGCTGCTGTTACTCGTGTTTTCTCTTTGCTCCGCTAAGTGACACATTTCGACGGTGTCTCCGCAAATGAGTTTGAATATTGGAAGTAATAGCACCGATGTTTTATACTCGCGTTGTTGTAACTGACTGGGAAACCAAAATATTCCTACACAGGAGATTGATACGAGGGTGATTTTGGTTGTTCCAGCTCAGTCTCTCCGCTAGCCATTTCACAGTCAGCTAATTGTCCATCAGGCTAACCAAAACAATAGCATGACGTTTTTTTCCCAGTAGCTCGAAACAATGCCCGGGTGTCTTCATAGTAACACACCTGTTATACAGCGTGTCACTAGATGTTGTATGAAACTACAGTACACCTAATAACAGCAATAATAATTTTTCTTTTAGGTATTCGATTCACAGGTCATATCATATCGAAACCCAAGTATGGAAAAAAAATGTATATGACTATGTGTATCGTGACACCCCTACTATATAGTAGTGTATATAGTATGTGACAAACATCCTTCAGGGTGTGGAGATCCTAAACTAAATCCTAAACTGAGAAACTACACCAGGGCTTTTCAAATGCCAATAAAGCTACCATAGTAAAAAAACGGAACTGAAAAGGATATGGGGGCGAGACTGTAAATTTTCTTTTTCATTGGCAAACTAGTGATCAATAAAAAGCAGCACAATGTCAGCCTAGAAAACATGCAAAACACAAGGCAGTGTTAGATATCTATACCCATAGGTTCTGTTCAACTGATTTCCAAGGACATTTCAGAATAATACCATAAAGCTTCACAGTGGTAGGTAAAGAGATGGAATAATTAAAAAATGCCCCTTTAAACTAAGAACCTTTAGAACTAAAGAGCAAGGGTGAAACTTCCATTTACCCTCACTGCCTGTTTTTATATTTGTATTCACCCTTTGAATACGACCTAAGACAGAAACGCTGAATTCTCATGAGAAATGCAGGGAATTAGGTCAAAGCAATCAATAAAACACATCAAAGAGGATCCTTGGAAACTTGGCGAGAACGCTTTTTGTTTCTACTTACCCTTTGTCCTTTCTGGGCACCATGAAGAAACCGATTGTGTCACATGAGCGAAAGTGAATGCAAAGGAATTTTGAAATTAAATTTCTCTCTTCTCGTTTCTTGATTCACCTAAGTGAGGCAAAAAGCTACAACAGATCAGACACGTTTCAAAAAGCCTTGATTTAATTGTGAGATAGAAGGAGCTGTTAAGCCTGTTAACTAATTTCATATCCAGTCTCCATAAAGGTGATGCTAAACAATTTTGACTTTTGTCTGAAGGTGCACACATTCATTCTTATGAATCAATACGAAATGCATCTAAGATTACATAAATAATTGCTGGCTGCCCAGAGAGGTCAAGGATCAACACAAATCATGTGTTAATATATTTAATATGTACATTCTCTTAAAAAAGTATGCCGCGTTCGCCCGAGCCCTTCCCACAAGATTTTGGAAAATAATCCCTCCTGCCCAACAGTGTCTGCAAAAATAAAGCACGTTTAGCAAGCCAACTCCAAACTGGCAGTGTTCATTGACAAAAATAATACTTCAAGTGATTTGGTGTAAGAATAGCATCTCAGTCAACAAAAATACAATACAACAAAATATAACGTCTGTACCGCCTATATCTAAACATGTTCTCTATGCATAATACTTTCTCCCACTCAGTGACAGTTTCAACAACATCTTCCTCATGAGCCTTGATGATTAAAACAAGGGTAATTGCTCTATGATACAGTGCATGTTAAAAGTGCAATAATGTGTAAAATAATTTCTATCCACTCAGTTACTATATTAGACGTATTCACGTAGACGTATTGTAGCATAAGTATAGCCGTTTCAAAGGCTAAACGCCTCTCCGGTCAAGTCCATATTGTCCGAGGTTTTGAATGCCAGTCCAACGGCACGCTAACCTCTTGTGTGAAATGCAGGCAATGAATGGCAAGGCAAAGACAGAACTCGAGTTTGTCTGCCCTTTGGAGCAAATAATCACCATGTGATAGCACCTCAATGACCAGATGTGGCTTTGGCTAGAAGAAAAGAAAAATAGGAAAGAGTAAGACACTCATGAGGAAGTCAGACCGTAAAATCATTTACAAGAAATTGTACTAAAAACATGTATGCATGAGTATGCATCACTTTTTCTCTACCTGAAGCACAGACTAAAGTAAAAGCTGTGCCACAGAACGCAATTACAAAAATAGAAAGAGTTGTTACAGATCTACGGATAAGCCATGGAAGCCATGCAAAACCACAGAGATCAGAGTGGTTCGAAAGTTAATAATACCTTATTACATAGGTGACAGGAAAACATTCTCCACCCTTCCTCTCTCTGTACAGCATGTCACAAAGGGAGAGAGTTTGAATTAAACACCACAAGACTGTAGCATTAAATGCATGGCGAACACACAACTGAAGCTGAAACACCTTGGAAGTTTGTGCCATGCAGTTTTTCATTTCAAGAAAGCATGTGCACATTACACATAGTTCATTTAAATATTAAGAATGGTCAAGACAGGGTAAAAGTAAAGGAAGTTGGCAGGCTGAGAACTAAGGAGGTACAGTTATCAGACATGAGGCATGAGGGAGACTGCAAGGAGAAGCTGTTAGCACAAAACATTAAAGGCTGGTTTATGCTCTCGAGGCTTTCAGATGATTGCAAAAGCTCAAGGTAGTTTAGAAAGTTACTTGCCAAAAGAGTAACACCCAAACTGATGTGAACAGGGGCTTAACTGGCACGAGTCTGCTACTGTGATTAGATTAAGGCACATAAGGCAAGCATGATGTAATACTGAGCAGTGACATTGCAACAAGAATGCGCCTTTAACAAAAAAAATTGTTAAATCCACCAACAACAGCGCCTTCCTTTTTAAGATCAGTGCATATTTAATATCACTATTAATGGCAGGTTCCTGGTTTTCATAGCGATCTAAAACTCCTGCCCACCACTGGATGATCCAAGAGTCCAGTCCTGTGGTGCCACAGGGCAGGTTGGGTGTCAAATATACAGGCACCATCCGCTGCACTTAAGCAGTTAAACTTTGACTTAAGGGAAATGCGTAAAAGCTAACATGCTACTAGGCGCCCAATCTACTTAAATTCAGCAAATACTTAGCTGTAGGATCAGCGCCAAGCTATTCGTTTAACAACAGTCTCCATCAGCAACACACTAGTAGCACAACTAACAGCTTGATAATCATCAAGGAATCATTAATCTAATTATAATCAAGTTCAATATGAGGCCTGAGCATTAGTATGAATATTAGCCAAAGTCTGTCAGATTTATTGATTTGCTTGATGATTTTCACAACAGAACATTTTCCCAAAGCAGCTTTACAAATATCTAATCCTACAAATGAAGCTGAGTAAGTCTAAGGTCACAGTGGCAAGGAAAAACACATTATATGTCTAGTACACTAGTCTGATGCTGACAACCTTTTGATAACTGAGCCAATGCGCTGGGCTTCTGTTTTAAGGTTATACAAAGCTTACGTTTTACAGCAGTAGGAGATGTGTGTTCTGTTTACATACACATAACATTGTTTAAGCCAGCATCACACATATTTATGGCATAAAACGTAGATGTGGATATTATCAGAAAATATGTTAAATCCAATCTGATACAAGCTCAGGGTCTTAGGCCAATGTCAATTAAAAGCAACAGCAGTTCTAATGTAGCATAAACCAGGCTTGGAACTAGAGATGCACCAAAATGGAAGAAATATTTGACCAAAGAAGGCGTCAGGTTTGGCCAGACAGCAGAGACAAACAAATTAAACATGTAGAACAAAGGCTACAATTTGAGTGCAAATGCCTTTTTGTGTTCATGTTTACTGTACCCTACTGTGCATTATTTTGATTATTCTTATGCATCACTAATTCAAACACTATCAGAAAACAATCAGAAACATTGGGAACGTCGTACTGTATAATATATTTCATTGAGCATGCTTGTTCCTGAAAGACTACAGATGGCAAAGGAACTGGTATTTGGCAGTGCAGCTGCGAGCACCGTGAGAACACATCGTGGAAGTGCAGGTTGCCCGCGGTGCTTTGTTAATTGCTCACAATTTACAAAAGACAGCATTTGTTTAGGCTTCACAAAAGCCAATTTGCAGACAATTCACACAGTTCTGATGCTCCAGATGTGGAGGCAGCTGGCTGCATGGGGCACCTCGAGTTTCTCATGCAATTGGCAGAACAATCATGCAGCAAACAGCTTGTGAAGTGCCATCACACATGCACGAGGGGAACAATTAACTGATGTGGGAGCGTGCTAAAATGGTTAGCAGGTTAGTTCTTACTTTTGTTTGCTCTGATTAGACAAAGGTGTAGTGAAATCCATTGTTTAGTGGAGGAGGAGGAGGCGGTTGAGCGGAGGAGACAACGGAAGCAGTGGTAGAAGGAGGCAGAGGAGGAGGTGGAGGAGGTAGAGGAAGCATGGTGGGACTGTTAACCTGTGAAGGAGCTAAAGAGACGCAGAGACGAGGTCAACGGAGTGTTATTAATACATCTGCTGGGATTAAAAAAGGAGAAAAAGGAAATAAAGAAAGATTTATGAAGAATTATTAAATCAAGAAAAGTATTGTTTTGATGTTGGGTCAGCGGTACAACATTTGTGGTCCCCCCCTTTGCTGAAAACGTCAAAGAAAACCATTAGGTCTGAAGTTTAGGTTAATTTTATATTAGCACAAAACAATTAATTAGTTTAAGTAAGAATGGCATAATGTGACATTTGACATCATGTGTAAAACTGATTTGTCATTTCATCTACTAAGCATCTTTAAATATAACTAAGCCATTATTGTAAATGGGTGCCACATCTGTCCCCTGGACACTACCTTAATAGATAATTAATATAAGTTTCCGTAAAAATATTTTATTATTAAGCAAAGTGTCAAGTACCAAAAATAATGAATAGAGTATTTTTCCCATAAGCAATAAAATAAATCTGATTGATCTGTTCAAGACCTTCAGAAAATTCCCACTGTAAAAGGCATTATACGGATTAATGAGAGTTGTATTGTACAGTTGCTCCCTGATTTACAATACGGATACATTCCTTTAACATTGTCTACACTATTTCATAGCGGAGCCTATTAACACCAACACCTACAGTTGGCCAAAATCATTAACACACTGTTACGATATGTGGTAGGACCCAAGTATGCGGGACCGAGGAATCCCATGGCGTATAACAATAATGGGGAAATAATATATAACCAAACTGAAATGGGGCAAAAGAAGCGAAAGGCTCACTAACATAAGAAAACTAAAAGGTAAAAAGGCGCGCCTTTTTACCTTTTAAAAAAAAGCAATGCGCGAATATATCGCGATAAACGGCAGGGGGCTGCCCTTTACAGCGGGATATGGGGTTCGGCGCCGATACTGACCCTGTAGCGGCATATGGCGGCCAGGGTCTGGAGGCGACCCCTCCGGCCACAGACCCAGGATGCGAGCTCCACGAGCCGCGACTCCCAGGCGCTGTCAGCTGCCAGGAAAGGAAGCGGCGGAGTCCATACAGGTCTGTGGGTGAATGTGCAAAGTACGAGGAGGTGCCGATTTCGGACGTCTCCCAAATCGCGAGGCACGGGGGGACTCCAGAACCCGAAAAAGCGAGCATGGGTTCGAACGCACTTAGAGCATGAGAAAGAGTGCCGATTTGGGGCGCTCCCCAGATCAAGAGGCGCAGAGTCGATTCCGTAGCGCCAGAGGGCGTGCGTGAGCTCAAGCCTGCAGTAGCGCACGAAGAAGAGGAGCCAGGCGTGTCTCAAATGGAGACTAAGAGACTAAGCAGGAACCGAGGACAGGAATGGAGAACTCTAGAGAAATCTATCCCTAACAAGGCTACGGTACCTCCGAGGTTTCCCTCGTACGCGTCCCTCAGCACTACAAGCCCCAGGACGTTACCCACTAACTGTGAACGATCACCGAAACTCATGTGATGAATGGAGGAACAAGCAAACGATTAGTGTATGTGTGTGTATGCGTGCGTGCGTGCCTCGGTGGTCGGATGTGCGTAAGTAACAGGCCACCAGGTGTTCGTAATCAGGATACAAATTAACAAGGGATTATAAACAGTTTTACCGATTGCTCGGTAACGGCAATCGGCAAAGACGATGGAACGCTCCGGGGCAAAAGGTAGGAATCCTAACACACACAGATTATTTTATAATGACGTGTTGAAAAATATTGAGTAATTTAGTGAGTAATGGATTGAAAGCGGAAAAAAAACCCAAAACAAAAAAAAAAACAGAGCTATTCTCCTTTTGGCTGGCTGGCTGTCACAACCAACCATTTTAGGACCCAGGGAAACTTATAAGTACCAAGCAAATAACTTCGGAGGTGATCGAGAATCAAGAACCTCCTGAAATCTTGTGTGTTTTACATTACTGTGTCACTCCAACCCAGTGTATGCCTCTATATTCTACATCTGTATTATTGAACTTAAAATACTCCTTTAAGTTATGTCCCCAAATTTCTCAGTCATGTTACGCTAACATATTCCAACTGAATCTTGCAGGGTTACCACATCCAATGTCAATAACCTCTGAGAGGTTTCTCTTTTTGCAATGTAAAATAAATGAACAGTATTTATATACACTTTTGTATTGTCACAGAAGTCATGTGGTGAAAAAAGTCCTCAGACACATTGTGTGAGACTGTACAGCAGGATCACATAAGAGCATGTCTAGCTAGATATAATGGAAACAGCAATGGAGCAGGATTTTGTATGCAATACAAGATGTTCAGTGGCAAATGTTATGAATGGGCCTTCCATGATCAAGGTCCGCCTAGGCTGAGAAACCTGTCACAGCTAGCAATTAGCAGGCAGCTTTGCTCAGTATATCCTGGCAATCACGGAATTATGTGATATTAGTAATGACAGGAAATTACAAGCCTGGCTTTCATATTTTTTCGCCTTTCACACATTTATGTTGGAGTCTTGGCTAGACTCTGTTAATTGCATCTGTATCTATGCAGTAGATCAAGTTATTAGTTGGTTTTGTATTAACAATGTTTGGACAAATATTTCCTAGAACACTTTTTTTTTTTAATCTTTCCCCACTTTGCCCACAGACCTCCATTTACATGTACTGTTTCAATTTTTTATTGATTTATTAACAAAAATCTCAGGTGTGAAAATATGGATTTACTGTTATACACCTATAATTATGACAGAAGGAAACCTTGATGTTTAGTACGGAAACCTGACCCTTCCTGGTCATTACAGGTGTCAAATTCCTCCTGGTTTTTACAGACACTTGATTGTTCCTGGTCATTATGGGTGCATGACTGTTCCTGGTCATCATGGGTGCATGACCGTTCTTGGTCATCATGGGTGCATGACCGTTCCTGGTCCTCATGAGTGCATGAGCATTCTTGGTCACCATGGGTGCATCCTCATCATTATGGACAAGACCCCACAACAATCCAAAACAAAACTCAAATGTCATCTTGCTCTACATCTCAGTCCCAGTATTGCTCTAAAGCCTGGCACCATAATGATATAACAGGGTGAGGCACCCACCAAGATCAGGAACGATCAGACAGCCATAATAACACGGAGAGCTCATTCCCCTCTAGCGATAAACGGACTTTACCGACACTGTAATTTTCACTCACTGTTCCATTTCACCAAAGGCTCCAAAATCTCAGTTCTCCTCAGGGGAGGAACTGGGTCATGTGAGACAGCCAAGGGATGCCCCCATGTCACCCTGACTGGATTTAAGTAAGCACACTTCAGATGTAAGCACTGCTGTCTGAGTGCTCAGCATGCATGGCTGGAGCTAAAATCATTCTATTAATCAGAAATGTCAAAAGGCAATTTGCAAAGACAACATGTGCATCTTGGAAATGCAATACATGAAGAAAAGTGGACGCTTCTTCGAGTGGAGAGTGGTATGTATTAGGGCAGCTCCACAGGGGGAGGGAGGTCTATTTACCTGCCACCTGTTTGCTCTTGAGTGAGGCCTCAGAGGCCAGAGCAAAGGACATGGTGATGATCCTCTCCTGATCCTGCAGAGCAGAGTCCATGTCTGTCAGCACAGGCTTATCAACTGCTACAGTTCCAGGTATGTTCTGCACACTATTAGAGACAAAGACACAATAATAAATTGAACATGCTGACGGAAATGGTCAGCCATCCTTTTATTTAACAGATCTGCTTCAAACAGAAATGATGCACTTTTATTAGAAGTGGGTGTGAATTGGTGGTACGTATACCAAATCACAATTTGTCACATCTAGGTATAGGCGAACTAGATAACAGTTTCCAGCTGAAACCGATCCTATTTGATAAAAATATCTAATCAGAGCATTGGTGTTTATTAGGATGGCATCTGTAAAAATCTGCATGTCTATTTCCTGGTGGTTCAACTTTGCATTTAGATCATAAACAATAAAAGAGTAAATTTTCTAACAGGTTAAAGCCACACAGATAAGGACCATAATCTTCAGAAAATGTTTGTAAAAACCAGCATAATAGGAAAAAGGAGATCTCATTTATTCTGGCCATGGCATGACTGTACCAGACAGGCTGGTTTGAGTATTTCTGTAATTGCTGATCTCCAAGGTTTTATAGGCGTAAAAGTCTCAACAGTTTCCACGGTATGATGAAATAAAGAAAATATGTGCCAATGCAATGATGATCAACACTATGTAAGTGATTACAATATTGGAGTAAAAGGACACGTTTATTGGGGAAAACTGTACAATTGAAAGGAAGCTCTAGTACCCTGTTTGGCCATCTCTAGTCTGGAAAAAAAGACTAAATACATTTGTCTTAGAAGCATACAGGTTGGTATAGTATCCTGCAGAACATTTGCTCATAGATGCTGCAGCTGGCATGTAGAACCTGCACACTCGTAGGTCCCAGCCGGTCCCATTAAGGCTTGAATGGTAATAAATACGGCAATTGGGCAAGCCAAGGAAGTGTTGCAATCTGGAGGCATTCTTAGGAAACCTTTGTTCTGCTCGGGCAAACAGTATCGTGCTGAAAATTGCTGGAAACCCTGCAATGAGAGGTAGCACGTGGCCACAGAATGTCCCTCACACATTGCTGCACTGTTAGTACCCCTCGTATCACTGTTAGGGGTGACTGTCATATACTCCCCAGATCATCATACCAGTAGTATAGGCCTTGTGTCAGTCCACAGAAAAGGATGGAACCGCTCAGCATGAGGTATATATACTCAAACCAAACCATCGTCGGTTCCCAAACAGAGCATGGATTTGTTGCTAGAAAGAAAATATTCCAGAACTTTCCTTTCCGCTCTTTCCCTTGTACTCTTCATCCTGGATGTGCAAATGTGAATCACTTGAATTAAACCATGGCTCCATTCTACTATTATGAAAATACTTTTTATTGTTCCTTTCCTGTATTACTCCTGTGTTTGTTGTTGTTACCTACATAAACTGGATGGTGTTTCTTGGGCTGTAGGCTATTTGTGTAAGCATGAGGCAATGTCTGCTAAAAAGAATACAAAGCACTTCTGTAAAGCCTTTCTGCTTAATGTTGTAAAATGGTAGGCAGGAGCACATATTTAATTAAATATGTGTAGTTTAGTTTTGAGTACTGCTTACTTTTAATCACAACACAGAAAAGGTGGAATGTGTGTCATGAACGTCCGCTAATTATTTTTCTTTGTCGTTGATGCTGAATGTAAATATACTTCCCTTAAACATTTTAGGGTCCCCTATGTAAGTGCAAGTATATTGTATAAATAAGTAGTGTATGGTATGTAGTGTATAGGAAACTATGTGGAATGCGATTCTCTGCTGTGTCTTTTTCAGTCAAAAATAACAAGCCCATTAATAAACAAGTAAAGTTTTAGATAAATATGTTAACTGAATTATCAATGCCAACGACCATGTGCATGCCACAGAAGGTAATATATGCCATTTTAAAGCATACATTTGGATTCTCTATAGAATGAAACCAAAGAGTGGCAGTAGAATGTTCCAAAATCCAACGAAAAGCTCTTTTAGAAAAACAAGGGCTGTTGTAGCAGCAAAGGTAGGGGTTAAACTCCATACTAATGCCCATGTTTTGTATGTAATTTTGAGTAACCAAAATCCTTTGTCCATATAGTCTATATAACATGGACAATACAATATCCAACCCCATAAACAATGAACTCAGCTATGTCCAAAGACCCAGTATTCAATTTCAAAAGCATCACATTTTGCCAATAAAAGCAGATAGGTACAAACCTTGATTTGGCCAAGATGCTCTTAATGCGCTCCACTTTCCGGTGGCGAGCCTCCACCTCCTGTGGACTGAGTGGCACCTCAGGTTCAATGTCTAAATAGCGTTCTGGGATTTCCACCTTCTCAGGCTTAGAAAGCTGCACAAATAGGATGGAAAGAAGCACGTTATTAAAACCTCCATGTTACTAAACCTCACTAAAACATTATTTATTTAAGGAACAAGCCACTGAGGTCTCAATTAAAGCAAGTCACTGTTGTATCAAATATACAGCCAAGTCTATTAAAAAGTAAAAAATAAAATAAAAATAAACATTAAAAAAAGCAAGAAGTCAAATGGTAAAAATCTTAAGTTGGTCTTTCATGAAGGATTCATTCATTAAATATTTCCATCCAGAACACCCTGTTTATTAAGAAACCTTGGCCTGAATTCCTAATATCCCCTAAAAATAGTAATGATTTGCTTAAACAGTCAAATAGACTGTTGTGTGTGGTTAATGGACAGGCTTGCAGGCACTTTTTTTTTTTGAGGATATCAATGCATGTGATAGCATAGAAAACAATATGCAAATGAGGTATTTGCATGTGTAAACTATCCTCACCATGACACGCTGGAATCTAAGAGAAAGCAGTTACAAACAATGCAACTAAATACAATTTCTGAGCACTTTTTGCTCTTCGAAGCTCAGCCTCTATTGGATACTGATTTTGTACCAAATCTTGATTAAAATCACTTGCTTAAAATCACATAATTGTTTTACCCCCTCATTACTAGCCCTGCAGTGCCCTATCCCAACTTTTTATAGATTACAGGCCTGAAATGCTTGTACTGCTTAAAATGCAGATGTTTATTAACAAAATGAAGTTGACTAGACAAAACATGAAATGTCTTGGGTTCATACTGTGTGAAATTAAATAAAAGTCAAAGCAAATCTTGAGAACGGTGCTTTTCTAATTTAATTTCAATTTAATTTTAGTTAGCATTTTCCTAACGACGCAACTTATTTATTACGCAACTCATTAACTTATTTAAGAGGTCATTCATTCGTACCACTGTGGAGACCCAGGCACAAATCTTGGCATTGCCTTGTGCTAATAACCCATTTTTCAGAAAGGGAAACCTGACCAGAGACAATATCTGGGTCTGCAGCAGTGACCCCTATAATGGACTGCCATCCTGTTCAGGGTGCTCTGGGAAATGCTCCGAATTCCTAGATAATATTATGGGGGTAACCTGTTATTAAGACTAAGGTGCCATAACTATTTCACGCAAAGAGATTGGGTATTGCATAATTTAATAAATACGTGAAAAGTAAATCACTGTGTTCCTTCATTAATATGTTTTAGTTAAATAACTGAAGTCATTCATGGTTAAAAAAAAACACATGCATGTGCATAAATCCGAATGGCCAAATGGTGTACGTGCAATACCTCCTTGTTGAGGTCTAGCTGATAGTCAAGGGGTTCCAGGTCCAGCTCTCGGAGAGGGTTTGAGTGCAGGGTAAGCCACTCGTCTGAATGGGAGCGCTGCCTTTCCTTGCCCTCAGGTGACCTTTCCTCACCCTGTACAGCTCGCTCCAGCAGCTGCATATCAAAATCCTGCTCACGCTTCCACTAAGGGTGCGCACACACACACACACACACACACACACACACACACACACACACACACACACACACACACACACACACA
>JAVSBV010163920.1:0-28344 GCA_033117975.1 Parotocinclus spilosoma | reverse complement strand
ACACACACACACACACACACACACACACACACACACACACACACACACACACACACACACACACACACAGTCACAAAATTAAAGAATAAAGTGATTCATTTCAAATTATTATTGGAAAACAATGAATAGAAATGGTTTATAATGTATATATATCTAATTTGTTTCCAATTTAAAATAATTCTATCTACATATTTTTCCCAATGAGTGTTATTTAAATGTTATTAATTTTTTATAAAAGACCATCTTGGAGCAGACAAGAGCTCACACACCCATTCTGATTTTGGTGCTCCCCTAAGAGGGGTGTGGACCCCAGATTTTAAACTACGGATTTAGAGCATTATTAACTTATATGGAATAGAACCAGTTAGATAAATGATTTCAGAGGCTGTAGATTCCACAGTAACACAATTAATATGCAATTTTGATTCAGCACCCAAGATAGGACACTATGAAAACAATGTTATTGAAATATAAGTCATGAATCCCTTCTGTTGAAACGTATACAGTCGATTGATGGCACTGAAGTCCTTTACATGGAAATTTCAATTAAGAACTTAAAAATTATTGACTGAAGCAATAGCGTATTAGGACTATCATTTGACAGCACTAATAAAATGTACACTAATGTGCACAAAAATTAGAGAATATTTCATTATGGGATATTTCATTTTGTAATATCCCCTCATTTTGTGAGCAGTACATAAAGGCTTATTCCAACAGCTGTTAGCAGTCATAAAGTATGCTGTTATCAAGTAGCTTGTTGTCGAAGCATTTCCCTGCTGCCACTAAATGTGTTTACTGCATGTTTTAATGTCAGTATCTCTAGGTAACATTTTAATACAACAGGGTTTTGTGTCAGTACATTATTCAGCAGTCCTGGCATGACCACTAGACAGGCCTGCAAAGGCAGATATCTTGACATTGTAATTTACAGAACATAAACACAGAGTTTCACATCACAGCCTTGTATCAACTAACATGCAGTGGTGCTTGAAAGTTTAAAGTAAATAAAGAGAAGCTAGTTAAACAAATTAGACCTATATATTATACCTTTACATGTATTTATTGAGGAAAATGATTACGTTTTATACACTTGTTAGGGTTGAATGTATACTTTTGCTTTTAATATCTTGTGATCTCCTTTCGTTCTTCAGTCTTGCACGTCTCTTTGGGATAATTTTAGCCCTTTCATAGATATGGAACTCTTTAATCACAAAGGAGTTGGTGGGTTTCCTCACACAAACGTTGTGCTTTTGGTCCTCAATATTTCTTTTGGATTAAGGTCAGAACAATGATTTGGCCTGTCCAAAACAGTAATGTTACTCTTCATTAAACGTTCTTTTGTGGAACAACTTGTGCCGTTTGTTGCTGCATGACTCGCTTTCTCTTAAGATTCAGTTTTTGACATT
The DNA here is from genome assembly GCA_033117975.1 of Parotocinclus spilosoma. Classification (NCBI taxonomy): domain Eukaryota; kingdom Metazoa; phylum Chordata; class Actinopteri; order Siluriformes; family Loricariidae; genus Parotocinclus; species Parotocinclus spilosoma. The sequence continues at coordinate 26,935 of JAVSBV010163920.1, read as the reverse complement.
TTCTTTCAGAACTTACTGGTATAATTCATACTTAATTTTTACAGCAATAATTGCGGTTGTCCTGGCACAGATGCAGACCCAACAGATGGGATGAGGTTCTTGCTGAATCATGCTGATTTGTAATGTTTTATTTACACTAGGTGTAATGTTTCTCATATAAACCAAAATGTTGTCTTGTTCTTGTTCAATTAACTGCTGGTCTGCAGAAATGTGGGTTTTTTTTTTGCAACATTCACCATGCATCACTACCATACACATCATCGCTGCTCAATGCTGCACTTAGGAACATTAACCTTAGCCAATGCGAGACAGGCCGTTGTTTTCAGGTTATCCTGAGTTTTTTTGTGACCTTGCAGAATGTCAGTTCTTTGAATTTCGGCATGGTCATACCATGTCACACCATCATACCAGTCGCCTTGAAAGTCCTCCATTGTATACAGTCTATCTAACTGTGGATTGGTGGAGTCCAAAATATATATATTTTGTTACATTTTCCTTTCTGAAGGGCATCAGAAGAACTCTCTCTCTCTGAGGTCCCCACAAACATCTTCTGTTCATGCCATTATAAAGTTCTGTGTGTATATATATATATATATATATATATATATATATATATACATACACAGGGGTTAGACAATGGAACTGAAACAACTGTCATTTTAGTGTGGGAGGTTTGTGATGTATCAAGAGCCACGGTGTCCAGCATACCACCGTGGTAATGTCAGCATACCACCAAGAAGGACCAACCACATCCAACAGGATTAACTGTGGACGCTAGAGGAAGCTGTCTGAAAGGGATGTTCGGGTGCTAACCGGGATTGTATCCAAAAAACATAAAACCACGGCTGCCCAAATCATGGCACAATTAAATGTGCACCTCAACGCCTGTGTATGCACATGCACACATTAGGGTCACGTTGGAGACACCAGTTAACCTAACACACATTTATTTGGAATGTGGGAGGATTCACAGCTATTTTACCTCCATGTTCTTTGTGCATTAGACATCAACTGCCAATGTGTTTACTATATAATCTTTAAGGTAACATGGCAAACAAATAAACACACCAATGAGAATTTATTTTATGGTTTTACATTCCACAGTTGTAACATTTCCAGGATTTTTTTTCTTACATTTGTACAAGTTTTTTTTAATTATTTACTCAACAGACACATTACAGATGAAAAATATTGGATACGTCTGTAGGTTTTCATTGTCCCATAGAAATAAAAATTGCAATTTCTTTGATCCTGCTACTATTATACAACATATGGAGGAAACAAAATATTCCACTCTTTCAAAGATTCGATCTAACATCCAGATGCTGAACCTACCCTTTAACAAAAAGACACAATGCTCACACCATTTGGCTGTGTTCATGTAAACAGATTTGATTGGATGCAGCGGTGGCGTAATGTGATTTGATTTTTTTTTAATGGAGACAGCTTCAGTCAATTCTAAATGCTGACTGTACCACATTTCTCCTCTATAGTGCCGCAGAAGTAGAGATATTTCCCTAATGGTCTTGTATGTATCGGCTAATGCTGGTCATATAGTACAGTATAACAGATTTTCAGAACTATGACTTTCCTGATCAGGGTTAAGCTCATGAAATGCTATTTAATCAATGCTGGGAGGAATTCAGCCAGAAATGAATCAGACAGCATACAAATCAGGGGAAACGGATGCTTTGATGCTTTGGGGGCTTGTTTATTCAAGCCCCATCCCGCCACTGTCGATGATGTGAGTTAAAAACATTTTGGCTAGATGTGTGCTGCTATAGTTTTTGATAGTGCTGGCCTGCAGTCTGCGGATAAGGAAACATGGCAGAGAGCTCACTGCTTAATACCTATAAGCAATAGAGGCCACCCCGTTTATACTGTATCTGTGCCTGGTTGTGTAATCCTTGCTGGCTGAAATAGCCTAAATACTTTTCCCCTTAAGTGTGTCAAGAAACGCAGTCTTGTATAAGGCCAGATGGGATTATACAAGATGCTTCTTTCTGTTATGATAACATAAAATCAGGGACATAGTTTTCCATGTGGGATCTATAAGCATAGATTCCCATAATGGATCTGTGAGGACCGTATTTTAGGAAGAGTGTAATTGAATGTAATGTAATGTAAAGTAATGTAATTGGATGGCCAAGTGCATCCAGCCCTTTTCTAACACTCCACATGATGTAACTTCCCTATACTCCCATAGTAGTACTGTTTAAACTCTGGGTAAACATCACACTCTGATTGGCTTATGAAATGGTGCAGCTTTTCAACGAGATTCTGGAGAATGCCCCAATGATGGTGCGCTAAAATGTAAAACCACCAGGCCACACATGAGCTGTGAGAAAGCTATGCAAATAAAACACTTTATGGCCAAAAGTATGTGGACACCCCATATATATCAGCACACTAGCTGATAACAGGTTCATAATAAGCAGCATACAGGCATGGACTCTATAGAGTTCATCAACTTTCCACCCTATCCGCTTCATGAAGAAGTTCACGAAGAAACACTTTGCCAGCTTAGATGTACTGGAGAACTTGGCTGGTGTACACAGAACCCTGACTTTATCTCCATCCATTAAATTTGAGAAGAAAGGCCAGCGTTGAGCTATCCAACATCAGGGTCCAAAAAAGAGTGAAAAATGAAATAGTGGAAAGGCTTCTAAATAGAGTGAACGATGTTGTAGTAATTGTCGGATGCCCACAAACTTTTGGCTATATAATGTTTAATTCAATTGAATTCAAGTTTATTTATATAGCGCTTTTTACAAACGTAGCATTGTCTCAAAGCAGCTTCACAATATTACACTGTCTTAAAAGGCCAATCCCAAGTTGGGCAAGCCTAGGGTGACAGTGGAAAGGAAAAACTCCCTAAAATGGTAGGAAGAAACCTTGGGAGGACCAAGACATATATATAATGTAACCTTCAAAGTTTTACACCACCATTAAATTTGCTATTCCAATGTTTTAACAATGGTATATTGACCAGTATTAAAAACCTGAAAAAATCAGACAAAACAGCTTGTATCGGCTACAGGAAAAGGAGTGAAAAAGTCACAAATATTGGAATGAAAGACAGTGGAAAAGAGTTTTATGGAGTGGCGGATCCAAGTTTTTGAGTCCAATGATGGACAATATGCTATATATGGTTACCATTAGATTTGTTGTTTTAACATTGCTAAGAGTTTAGCACAGTATTGTATAAGGTAAAAGAATGTGAATCAAGGATTTTAATATCAAATTAAAACAAATTTAAACATCCATGATCTGCGGTTGTTATCACCAAAATGGTATTTGTGGCTTAAGACTGCAATAAAGATTGTGCTTTATTACTAAGCTCTCATCCTGCATCCTGAATTGTTTTTTGGCAGAAGCGTCACTTCATTTAATCAAAAAGCATGCAAACACCATTTTTGTTTTAAGAGTAGTGCTGGGTGAAAATTCACATCAAAACTTTCGTCTTACCACAAATGTCAATCAGACAAGACATGATTCATGGCAATAGTTTTCCACTGGAGCTATGAAGCAATAATATACTGTATGCATAAAAACTTGGAATCAAATTGGGATCAGTTATGATAACAAATCTTAAAGGATTATACTAAAAGTATAATGCTGTGTTACCGTGGCTCTTTTTAATTCAGTCCCGAAAATGACGAGTACAGAAGTAAATTGAATAAATTTATTCCATGCCCCCTTAATATCCACACTGTATAAGGCATTATATGCAGGGGAGTTGTATTGTACAGTGCTTCCTGATTTCTGATGGGGTTACGTTCTGATAGATTCATCATAAGTTAAAGGTATTATGGACCGACAAATTTAACGAGTGTTTGGTAAAGCAGGCAAAGCCAATGATAAATAATGATAAGTTCATGTATGAAACACCTACAGCTTGCAAAATAATTAACACAAAGCATATTTTATAATGAGGGGTTAAAATGTATTGTAATTTGGTGGGTAAGGGATTGAAAGTGAAAAGTAAAAGCAAAGCACTTACTCTATTGGCAAACTCAGCACTGCTGCTCAGTCGAGCATCAGAGCAGAGATCATAATGTATCTAAACAGGGAGAAATGCGTAAAAATAATTCTACTTATTGGAAACCGCTGCTGAATTGAACAGATTGCTTGAAGACTGTGAGCCAGTTACACAGATAATGTTGAACAGTTGCATCAGATCATTATTGACGATTGATAGTAGCACCATGCCAGACGTCATCATTTTGTACGGGTTTGTTTTACCGGACTGAAAAAAGGCTAAAAGTTTGTGTAAATGTGAATAACACAATTACGTAGACTCACTGAGCAAGTCCTGCAAAAGCATACCAGTATTTCACTTTTTCCTCCTCTATTGTTCTGGATTTATGGGACACCCAGTTCAAGTCCACTGTACACAGGTATACGCCATTTAGTGACCATCTGATCATCGTCGGGTTGCCGAGGTCTTTAAAATCTGAAGATAAAAATCTTTCGGACATTGTTGCTGTAAACAGCCTGTCAAATAGGTCAAAGCTTCACCATGTGTATTTTAGCTGCCATAAATAGTAGTAATCTCATACTCTGATGTTTTGTTTACGATGTTTTTAACGAATATTGATTTATTATTATTTGAATGAACTACATGCATAATTAGGAATTATGCTACAGTCTTTAAGGTGTCACAGTTTTTTCTGAATACTGCCACCAGCGGAAAAAACTCATCAAGGTTTTGTCAGCCTTGGCGAAAAGACATATCCTGTGACTTTTGACTCACCCTGTATTATGCAGCTCAGAATGGACCACTGTGGTGAAAGAAGAAAAACAACACTATAGTAATAGCTTCAATGCAAATCTAAGAAGACAGTTTAGATACCAAACATGTCTTAACTGACCACGTTTCTTCATGCTGCCAATTTAGAAATGAGTGTCACAGTAACTGAGCAGGAAGCTAGCTCCTGTTAGTGTCCCTGCCAAAAACATGAGCTTAAGGCGATGACACCTCATTGCTGAATTGTCTTCCAGTCTACAAGTGCTTAGATGCTGTGCTTTCTTATTTGAAACAACAAATGTCATCTCATCTTTGTACTTATCAAAGAACTTTCATATCGTTCCCTCCTGGCAGGTGTTGTGTTTAAAGTTTGTAGCATTTCATGCCAGATCTTTCAAAGAAGAAATGGTAAATGGAAAAATTTGTAATTAAAAGTTTGACCTACATATACCTATATATGCTGAGCACCAGCCATTTGACCTGTGTGACGTCCTACTAGTAACACCAAGCCGGATTTACCTACTTAAAAGTTTAAAGCGTTTAAAAGATGATATTGCACTTTCTCTTGTAGAAATTAGTGTATTTTTTAGTGGACTCTTGGTTGTGTGTGCAGCCAGTGAGTTATGGCAATTTATGTTTATATTCTATTGTGTGTGTTTGTTACTGTATGCTTGTTCTATAAGTGTATTTGAAAAGTTCATTGGTGGACCTGATGACTGTGACATGAAGATGCAGAGTGTTGTATATTTGTTGGAAAGAGTCATATGTATACTACTTAGACTTTTGTGCTGTTTCGACGATAACGTTGCATTCATGTTTTCAACGGTATCTCTGGCGCATTTACGTATCGTTTGTACGCATCTTTTCTGAGAATCTACCCCTTATATTGGCATTACAGAAACAGAAAAATACTTTATGTGTATCTTAATGTCCAGTCAGTGACCTGTTGTACAGAAGTAATGCAGTCGGTAAATAGCGCATACCTGTTTGGACATTTCCAGGACATTCTATAGTGGATCTTAAGTACTGTATGTTCCAGGCACCTATAACCAACAAAGTATCCAATCTTATGAAGGGATGCTAATCAGATATCATAATATAACTGGGGATTTGAACTGAATGTGCCTCATTCAATTAATTGTTCTGACAAATATTGGGAAAGCAACAGTTTTCTTTGATGTCAGCACAACATAGTCAAGAGGGGAATTATTTACAAATTTCATGGAGCTTTGCTTTGAAACAAGCAGGTTTTTGGTTATTTGTTCATGTAGCACGTGTCTCACAGCTGTTTCTTCTAGCACTTAATAATACAGTATTAAATAAATAGCTGTTACTTCTTAATTATCCAGTTTGGACTTCATTCAGACCTCTATCAACTTCCATTATTTTCCTGATTCTTATTTGATATGACAGGATAATTACGAGGGGACAAAATACCTAACGTGTGTTGGGGGGGTTCAGCTAACAGGGTTTAGCTAGATTATCACTCTTTAAGATGCTCTTCATTCTGTTTCTATTACCTAGGAGTCATGTTTTTGGTATACAACCTATAAGATGGAATTAGACTATATTAATTCAATTTAATTTTTTTAATTCAAATTTGTCAAATTTGTGCGGTAACTCTGTACTCGTTGTCATTTTGTTCCAGAAAACATTCCAGGGAAAATTCCCATAAGGAATAATGTAAATTTAATGTAAAATGTAATTAAATTTGGTGTAAAACTGTGCTAAATTGCACAAATTGCAATATCTCTTGTGGTTCAAAAGTAATCAACACAGGAAGTTCAAACCAGAAGATGGGACTGACGATTCTGATGTCCAGGGAACGCAGCTACCGTATCAGAGCCGCAGACTTCAATAACTGACACCCAGCCAATTTTACACAGCATTATTGCATCCCTCATAAACTCAACAAGCTACTTAGCCACCGTCCGAATACTGCCACCAACTAAAAAAAAAACCTCATCAAAGTTTTGTCAGCCTTTACGAAAAGACATATCCTGTGACTTTTGTCTCACCCTGTATTATGCAGCTCAGAATGGACCACTGTGGTAAAAGAAGAAAAACAACACTATAGTAATAGCTTCAATGCAAATCTAAGAAGACAGTTTAGTTACCAAACATGTCTTAACTGATCAATCCTATTTGGGGTAAGAAGACCACGTTTCTTCATGCTGCCAATTTAGAAATGAGTGTCACAGTAACTGAGCAGGAAGCTAGCTCCTGTTAGTGTCCCTGCCAAAAACATGAGCTTAAGGCGATGACACCTCATTGCTGAATTGTCTTCCAGTCTACAAGTGCTTAGATGCTGTGCTTTCTTATTTGAAACAACAAATGTCATCTCATCTTTGTACTTATCAAAGAACTTTCATATCGTTCCCTCCTGGCAGGTGTTGTGTTTAAAGTTTGTAGCATTTCATGCCAGATTTCTCTTTCAAACACCACACAAACATTTATCTGAGCAAAAGGAAAAACACACACGGATCAACTTGAGAAAATAAAAGCACAGCAAATGTGGAAATGTGGGGAAAGATGTTTCATCTTGTTTATGGTTGGAAAAAAATGAAACCCTTCCAGGAAAAAAAATCTTTCCTCAATGTAATGTTTTGTTGTTGCTGCTTTCTGTTGTTTTTTTTAATATGTATATTCTTTACACTTTGAGAGTTACTGGCACCAGAAGGCATGTCCCATTTCTTAATATGTTATACAGTACTGATGTCATGTTTGCATCTAATTGGCTTTTGGTCCAGTTTTGACACAGCAGACTAAACACTGCCTGTACTGATAGTTCATTTTTTTTTAGAATCCAGCGACATTCTGTTCTCATTTGATTTCTAAAATCCCTCTGCTAAATTGATGTCAAGGTGCTGTCTCCAGTTTATCCAGCCATCCATGTCCTCTTCAAATACTTACATGTTTGGACGATTCCTTCCAAGCCCACAGCACCAATATAGCAAAATTGATTGATCGAGAAACATCTAGGGTCTTGTGGTACACGTATGTCCCATACAATTGTACTTTTCAAATTCTGATGAAGTCTCCGTTTTATGCTATTCCTTGTTGCATTTCTTTGTCTTCACCTCTTCCACTAAGTAATGATAAAGTTCTCAGTTTTATACATTTTCTTTTCTTTTTTTAAAGATCAAGATAAACATTTGTAAAGTCACATAGTGTCTATGGCCTGGTTGATGAGATCAGAAAGTAATCCAAACAAAAATGTGGTTTTTGAAAATTAATTGTCTCATTGTTGCCTGCTTTGTGAAAGACATTGGCTCCGTGAGACTTAACACACTGTGCCATTCTCTTGCCGTGATTTGGGGCAGGTGGAGCGTGGGATCGGTTGAACCGAGGGAGCCAGTGTGCAGAAGAAGCCAGCGATGAGCGAAAGGCCTAGACCACCCCAGGCACAGAACATGGACCACCCATACCCGTGGCTGATGTCATCTGGGAGGCCATACAGGTAACGTGGATAGCGGGAAAGCTCGAAGTTAATCCCTGCTACACAAGTGCACAGCGAGATGATGCAGAAGGTACCTAAAGGGAGAGCGGAAACAGGGTGATTACATAACCGGAACACACGTAAGCACTGAATGTATTTACAAGCACTTCATGATTTTGTCAGTAATCTAATCAGCAAGTTTACATCCATGTTTACATACATAATAGGAAACCTCTGCATTTATAACTCAAGTAATCAGATTTCAAAGTTTAATAATGACATTATGAAAATCTTTAGCACTCATTTAGCATATACTGCTTGTCAGAATCTCCACAAAAGTGTTTGGAAGCCAATTGCGGTTGCTGCATATAATTCCAGGGTTGCCAGATCCCATGAGAGAAATACGCAATTAGGTGTTGGGAAACAAGCTGCAAAGATACTAAGAAGCTTTTTTTCAGAATAAGAGAACCTGCTAACTGTGTTTAATTCAACAGAGAAAACCAGTTGCAATGAGAGTAAGAAATACATGGGTTGAGAAATCCTGTTAGTGAAATAGAATCCAGCTGCCTTTATCAGCTTTGTTAAAATAATTTCTAGATCAAAATATGCTGTTTAGAGGAGCCCTTCAAAACCAGGTAACTACAAAAATCTGATTATGATTGCATTATTAAATTCATGTAAACACACTCATTAATATAGTCTCCTTTATACCAATTCAGTTCTTTGGAATGTGCTTTAAGACACACATTTGTTTTGACAAAGAGCATAATACTGTAATTTTAGTTTGAATTATCAATATAATGATTTTTAATGCAGGATTATTGACTACTATAAACGTATTGAATTGTCTGTTTATTGAACACACCTAATGAAGTACATGCCTAAAGTGACTGACCTTGTTTGATTATGCATCTACTACTGATGTACTGTGAAAATGATGTACTGTATGTGTGTGCACCAAAAAAACTCTCAAAACTGCCCCAAATATACAAACATAAAAATGCAAAGCATGAAAATATCAGCAGATCTCTGCTAAATTCTGCTAGCATACATGGCAAAAAATAGAATTACCTACACAGCTAACAAATATACAACCATTAAAGTGTATCTGTTTGAACTTTAAATATCTTGTCTTTGTACTATATTCAACTGATTATGAGTTGAAAAGGATTTGCAAATGATCATATTCTGTTTTTATTTATATTTTACACAACGTCCTATATAGAACCTTTCCCAAGCTCAAGGATGCTGTACAAAAAAGGTTAAACAGAGACAGATGAGTAATTAAATTGATAAAAGAGATGGGTTTTTAAACTGGCTTTAAATAGAACGAAAAACAGTAGAATAGAGAGAAGAGGGCACCCATAGTGAATCCCCATAGTATAGAGCCTAAACCTGGGGACAGCAAGAAGATTTGAATCTGAGGACCGCAACCTACGTGATGGAGAATAGTGTGAGATGAGGCTCACTAAATACATGGGGCCTTAACCATTAAAAGCTTTAAATGTAAGGATGAGGATTTTGTATAAAATATAAAGAGTGACGGGGAGTCAGTAAAGCTCTTTTAAAACTGGAGTGGTGTGATCACAGTTTTTCTGAAGGTCAGAACCCTGGCAGCAGCGTTCTAAATGGACTGAAGGTGGCAAAGGGTCTTGGCAGGGAGCAGTGAGTTACAGTAGTCTAGCCTAGTAATGAAAAACACGTGTATCAAAGTCACAACCGTACCTTTAGGCAGGAAAGGGCGGAGACATGTGATGTGAAAAAAAAAACTTTGGAGTGTGATTTGATGTGAGACTTAAACGTCAGAGAGGAATCAAAAATGATGATGATGAAAAGGTTCCTGGACGGGTTAGAGGGTTTCACATCCAATGGAAAGGACAGGGTTAGATAAGGAAGAAATGGTAACTTAAACATAACTTGAGCATAAGAACATTAGACCACAACCAAGATTGTACCTCAGAAATATCACTGTAAAGAGCAAATGGAGGGAAGGAATTGGAGGATTTGAAGAAAAGATCAAGTTGAGTATCTATGAGGATATAAATAGTGAATAAAAGAGGGCCAAGGACAGAACCCTGTGGGACACCACGGTGCACGAGGACATTGTCAGATACATATTTACCCAGACGTACAAAGTAACGCCTGTCAAAAAGAAAACGACACGAGTGAGCCCAATCTCAGAAAGACGAGTAAGTAGGATGTTATGGCAGATAGTGTCAAATGCAGCTGTGAAATCCAGGAGAAGAAGGATGGAAAGGAGACCCTAATCAGAGGCAGAATGGAAGAAGTGTAGTCTCAGTACTGTGTTTAGTCTAAAACCAGATTGCTAAACCTCAACTAGATGTTAGTTTTCAATTGTTTAAGTAGCTGAGAGGCACCTTTGAACCTTAGAGAGGTAAGATTAGATTAGATAAATTAAGATTAGATTAGATACGATTAGATAAATAAGATTAGAGGTGGGCCTAAAGTTGCTTAACAAAGATCTGTCCAGATCTGGTTCCCTAATAATTGGGGGAACAGCAGTCAGTTTAATATCAGGAGGCACAGAACCAGAAGATTCACCTAGTGACAGATATTGAAGCACATGTCTTTTAAGAGAGGTAAGAGCAGGATCAAGAAAAGGTGTAGCTGGCTTATAGATAGTCACATAGTCACAGGAGATAGTGTGAGAGTCAACAGTGGTGAAGGAGGAGAAGTAACCAGGACAGGACAGAGAAATAGAAGAAATAGAAAACACTGGGTCTGATCGATCCTCATAGATATGAGAGATCTTATTCTTGAAGAAAACCGAGCTGAAAAAAGAAAGGTGCCTTTTTGGGTTAATCATAGCTCTGAACCAATTCAGAGAGTTACTGCGTTCATAATGTGAATCTTCTTTTGCATCTCTGATCTCACTTTGCTTCTTTAATATGACTGAGCCTCTCTCAGCTTCTAACAGACTAGGCTGTGATGTATATTATGCTAGCTGGCAGGTGAGCTTAACCCAACATGCTATTTGCAGCACTCTAGCAGCACTACTAGTGGCAAAAATATTATATCATTTTCTAACTGGAGGGTTGAAGTTGTGTTTCTGCTGTACCCACTTATGAAGGTATAAAACCATGCATACTGTATGGGAAATTAACACCAGTTAAATCTGTATACCGCCCAGCACTAATCCCTACAATAAACCAGGGCTGGGGATCCTCATCCTTAAAATATTTTCATAATAAGGAAACTGAGGTATTATAAGTACATTTAAATGAAACTGTGTTGTAGTTATGGCCCTGTTTTTTAAAATGCTTCAAACTTCATACAGTTAAAGACAATCGTTGTTGTTCACTATGCATGTATTGCTACTTCAAATGTAATGATATCAGACACCCTTTACTGTGGTACATATTGTATCTCAGTAAAAATTTGCTGTGCCCTACCCTACTAAAATCATGGTGGTAAAAAGACGATTTTATCCTGGATTACTGAGACACTACAGGACCAAAATATCACTACAGGCACTACATTTCCCATAATGCCCAAGTTGCAGGCCTGAAATGCAAGAATGGATTAATATAAACAAATTAAATGAAGTTGACCAGATAAAACATGAAATATAATGAATTCATAAAGTCAATGTAAGAAACTGCTTTTTTCCATACTGTCCCAACAATTTCTGATTTAGGGTTGTGGATGTATATATAAAGACTAAAATGATCTGTAGTTAAAAATAAGTAAATACCAAATATTTGTTTTTAATTTGTTATAAATTGCTTTTTTCACTACACTTTTAGGTAATACACTTCTCACAAAAATTAGGGAATGGTTTTATTATGGGATATTTAACTTTGAAGTATTCCCTAATTTTTGTTAGTAGTATAGCTGTTAGTGTGCTTCTTTACCCACCTCTGTAAGGTTCTGCATGACCCACCTTCTCTTGTGATTCAGTTCATGGGCAGATGCCCTAAAATTTTCTTTTAGAATTCCCTGATATAATTCAGAATTAATTGTTCCATCAATGCTGGCAAGCCATCCTGGTCCAGATGCAGCAAAACAGGCCCAAACTATAATACTACCACCACCGTGTTTCACATATAAGATAAGGAATGCAATGTTTTCCTTTTTCCAAAAATAACGCTTTTTATTTAAACCAAAAAGGTGGTGGACTCATGAACATTAACATTAGCCAATGCAAGAGAGGCTTTCAACTGCTTAGAAGTTACCTTGGGGTCCTTTGTGGCCTCGCTGACCATTACACACCTTGCTTTTGGAGTCATTTATGTAGGTCGACCACTCCTGGGGAGGTTACCAATGGTCTGGAATTTCCTCCATTTGTACACAATCTGTCTGACTGTGGGTTGGTGATGACCAAACTCATTAGAGGTCCTCGGAAATCTCCTTTGTTCGTGCCATGATACACTTCTACAAAGGTTCTGTGAGGGTTCTGTGTGTTTGATAGATCCCTGTTCTTTAAATAAAAAAGGCTGCCCACTCACACCCTAATTTCACCTTCAAATTAACTGCTAATCCTAGAGGTTCACATACTTTTGCCACTCTCAAATATGTAATATTGGATAATTTTCCTTAATAAATAAATGACCAAGTATAATCATTTTGTCTTATTTGTTTAACTGGGTTTTAGGGCTTGTGTGAAAATCTCATTATGTTTTGTGTCATTTATGCAGAATACAGAAAACTCTCAAGGGTTCACAAACTTTTAAGCACATCTGTATTAGTTTTTGCACATTCTCATACAATAACTTCAATTGCGGACTCATTTTTGGACTTGCTTAATGTGACCAAGCAAGCACTCAGCTGGGACTCAGCTCCCCATAATCTGACCCTCAGTATAACCTTCTTCATTTTATGACTTGGCATCTTAATTGTCTTTTTAATTGCCTTCTCATTATTCAAGAATGAGCTGCTGCATTAATGCCACCCATTTTAATTGCATCTTCACTCTGCTCCCCACAGCGCTGGAGCTGCTCGTTGCATGCAGTCAAGGCAGCATGACATGAGGTGGGGCAAACCGACGTGTCTACGTTAAAGCCCTCGGCGTACTTCAGGCATAACATCGCATGGCTAACTGTGCCAAACAGTATGATGTCACTGCATACAGAACAAACAAATCTGAACATGTGGACAGAAAACAAAACATTACGTCCCATGATTTATTATTTGATGAGTGTTATTAGCAACAGACTTACAGTACAACTAAAGTAAATACATTCATACATTTGGAGCTAGGTTACCATACATTTCTTATGACTAGTCAAATAATATGTACTTTGTTAAGATCAAAGATCAATTTTTTTCTTCACAATTGATATTTTTAAAGTTGACAAAATTCCTCCTATTTTTGTAATGTAGGCAGTGAATACAGTGTATAGTGTTTTTAATAAATAAATGTTCCTTTCAATGAAAATAAATTACTACAAACATTAGGGCTTATTTGCAAACAAAATGCCCTATTCTGTCAGTACAATAGCTCTGTACAATATTTCTTATATTCAATATTAGTAGACATTCTTTGTGTGTTTGACTGCCTTAATCAGTCTGTCTTAATCTGTTTTTGTCTAGATATGCATTGTTCTGGAATATCAAACGTAATTGTCAGAAACAAAATGGGAAATTACATATCAATTTACAAATTATCTGAATATCACAGAATGTAATGGTGGGTGGAGGCTATGTCCAGAACATGGTCTCTATCATGTAGCATATCAAAGAAGAACAGAACTTTCTCAGAAATCGAATTGCCACAATCAGATTTGCAATATTAACATAGAAATTTGCAGCAACAACTGGGAACGTTGCCTGTGATGCACAGCTATTTGATGTGCTATTTTGTGTGTATACTTTACTCACTAAAATTGGCACATCATTGAACTAAGAGAAGAGATTTTTTTAAAGAACTGTCTGCCATTTAGGCCATTGTGACCTACCTAGGAGCTGTTGGGAGCAGTTGGTTTGGTGAAGGCACACTCACAGGAAACAAACATATCACCAGTAAAGAGGAATGTTTGCAGCTCCCAGAGTTTTGTTGTCTACCATCCAAAAAAGAGTCTCAAAGTGAGTGAGTGAGTAAGAGAATCAAATCCTGCAATGGTCTGGCTTAAAAATAAGCCATGGAGGAAGCCAATAACGTTTGGAACATGAATTTAACATGAATATGTGGAGTTTGACAAAGATTAAAAAGTCAACCAGGGTGAAGCTAAAGCTGACAGAGCGTGCTGGCACAGAGCATGCAGCCACGCGCGTGCAGGCAGCCCCTGCTGTCTTTATTTAGCAACAAAGCAGTTTCCAATAAAATTAAAGTTTAACAAAAATGTTTCTGTATGCTGTAATTTATAATTCTTAGACAGAAGGAAAATCAGCTGAGCATTAATATTAAACCTATATGTGTTGCTATTTTAAATTAAATAGAAAGTTTCTAAATTTAAAAATATAATTGAATTTTCATCATTTACATAATTGAATGTATTTAAATTAACATGTAATTAGAAATAGATTTTTAATGTGGTGTTTTTTTCTTTAAAAAAAAATCACTGAATTAACTTTAATATTTATTACTATCGGAGATGAAAGGATCTATATTTGGATATTAAATTCTGGCAATATTGCACTGTACCCTAGTCTGGCTCCATTCTCAGATACAGTCTTTGTCTTGTGCCCTGTGCTGCCAGATAGGCCCTGGCCTCTTACAAACCTGAAATGGATTAAGTAGGAATGGAAAGTAAAAGAAAATGTTGGCTGTTTCCAAGATTCCACGAGGAAAATACATTGATAGCTGTCTAATTGTTTTTGTCTTATCAAATTCTAAAGGGTAATCTTGAGTAAGTGTAAAGGAAAGAGTGCTTATATAGGTCTGTCAGGTACTTTACTGTTTTTAATTTAAGCATGAGTGTTGAAAAATACAGCAACTCTGCAATTTATAATTAAGTGCCACACTCTAGGTCTAACTCTGCTTGCCAGTGCAGAAAATACAAGTCACTCAATGATGTACAAGTTATAAAGTGTACAAACGACACTAGAGTGGCTGTTTCCATATGGAAATGAACAGGGTCAACTTAAAAATGACTGAAATTTATGAGTTTTATGAAATTACCTTTGCAGCACGCCTACAGCAGTCACCTTTTTCTAAATCTGTAATTAAAACACCTCCGTGCATGACAAGCAAAAATGACTTAATAGAGAAGAGGAAAATGATAAAGAGAAGAGGAAAATGTAATAATTCGACAAACTTCACTTTTGCAGAAGAACTTTACACAAAGCTTCTTTCCACACTCACTGACAAAAGTAATGCTCCAATGCAGAATGTCAGATTTGACATGGTGTCATTAATGAGAAACTTGAACTGCTACAAACGGGTGATGAATTGTCTTTAGGGACAAATCCAGGTTCTCTTTCGGCTCCGACAATGGTCAGGTTGGAGTATGGATGCCTCGACGGCCTGATTTATGCCTTTGCTCTGAAGCAATACACTGTTTAACTGGTCTGATGATCTGGGGAGCCATTGCATGCAGTCAATCCTACTATGGATATGAGGGACACTTACAATAGTATACTGTCACCTTTGTTGCCTGTCATTAT
Source organism: Parotocinclus spilosoma (assembly GCA_033117975.1). Classification (NCBI taxonomy): domain Eukaryota; kingdom Metazoa; phylum Chordata; class Actinopteri; order Siluriformes; family Loricariidae; genus Parotocinclus; species Parotocinclus spilosoma. The sequence continues at coordinate 11,180 of JAVSBV010163920.1, read as the reverse complement.
GCCATTCCAGCTTGAAATTTTCAGCAGGGTAATGCTTGTCCACAAAGACTTTTATAGTCTGATTGCAACCGTTCCTTAGCGTGTTCAGTCACCAGATTTAAAGTCTATCAAGCATTTATGGGATCAGTTGGGATGCCAGCTTTGAAAACCTTCAAGTGTGCAGGATCTGCAGGCACAGCTGTAACATCTGTGGGTAAAATGTGCCCCAGAATACCATACAGAACCTGTATAACCATATAATCTTGTATCCAGTCTAGAAGCGGCCCAACAGGGTACTTATTTAAGTCTTCTTTAAATTGTACAGTATTCTCTAAAAAACAGATCCTTTTGCTCTTATATTGTAATCACTTACATATATCATCATTATATTTACACATATAAAGACCCAGTCAATTCCAACAAATAGTTCTGGTGAGCTTTTCTTTTTGTTTTGTCTTGGGGGTTTGAAAATGACAGCCATTCTAGCACACTGTAGTTACTCTGCATGGTTTACTCTGGACACAAGTTTATACTGATACATTTACTTGTATGTCATTTAGCAGAATCCTTTATCCAGAGCGACTTATAATTAAAATTACAGTCTTACAATCCAAGCAATTGTGGGTTAAGGGCCTTGCCCAACTGTGGCAGAGGTGGGATTTTAACTCTGGAACTTCTGATCCATAGTCCAGTACCTTAACCACTAGGCCACCACACATACCAATATGCTATAATACAAAACAATACTAAGTATACTGGTAACTAAAACAACAAAAGTGTGTGGCAGCTTCTTCGCCATTTTCAGTATAGAATAGAATATAGATCACAAAATTCTGCATGGTCACCTCACAGCTCCAGAGATCAATGGTTCAATCCTGATCACTCTGGCAATATGGAGCCTTCATATGCCCCAGCCCCCAGCCTCCATGTGGGTTTCCACTGGTTTCCACCCGCATTCGAAAGGCATCAATTAAATAGTCACTCTTAATTGGCCCAGCATATAATTGACTATTGTCAGAGTAAACTTGCTGCTGTTGTGAATAGCCTTTGGTGCTGATGTGACATTAAATACAAAAACATATATATAAATAAACTTGAATGACTATAATGTTTAGTTTTAAAGACTTCTTAACAATTTGAAATAACATAATACTGCAATGTTAGTGAATGCTTTCCCTGTTTTCAGATGCCCACATAATGCTTGATGGGGTTTAGGTGTGGACTGTGAACAAACGTCCATGATAATTAATGCTCTTTAATCTTTATGTTACAGGGATCCCAGGGATTCCCCCAAATAAATATTAATGGAAACCAAGATGCATTACCTACAGACAGACAACGAGCTTGCAAAAACATGAAAGGACTTATTAATGACACAAAGAGAACTTAACTGAAGCCAAAGGGAACAAAATCATAGGGAGCCCCTAGGGGACGTGGCAAGACAAGGGGAGAAGTCCATGGCATGTCCGGGCTCTGAATACTGGATCCTATGGACTTTTGAAAAACCAGGCTACCCTTTCTGAGGGAACCAGATCATTAGCCTGCTACATTATGAATATTTCCCCACAAAGATCTAAACAAACATTTTCACTAATGATTTCAAATGTTTTATCTCAAAATATCAGGTGATTCCCTATAGTCAGTCAATACTCGCTAAACATGAAAGCTGTGACAAATTACAAATGTGCCTCAAAGGCATTATGGAGATTGTTTTCAGAAATGTTTATAGTGGTGAAAAGAGTCATTGTTTTCCTCACTGGCAAAATCATTTTGTTTGAAATAGCTTCAAAAAGGGTTTTAGCACCGCAGGTCATATAATTACTGCTTAGCATTGTGCACTGGGCATGTAGATCAAGTAACCGTTCTAGGAATCGGAAGAAACTTTTGTTAAAATCGGTTAGCAATTTGTACAGCACATTCTAAATAAATACTGTATATGACTGCTCCTACTACCTGCTTTTGTACAAATGGACATGAAAGAAATCGATAAGGACCAAAATAGTTTAAAGGCTTCTTCCTTGTCTACTGAGCTGGGCTTGTAAACTATAATATCATGTCTGTGGGAGGAGTTTTAATTAATTACAAATCAATGTACCACAGAGGGAAAAGTAATTCAGTGCCAGCACTCAGACAAAACAAAAATAGCGATGAGATGTTTTGAGTTTTTTATGATTCCAAACCAGGAGGACACATCTATACAAGTTAACCTGACAACTAAATGATAATGGGACTGTGTAGCCTAGCGGTTAAGGTACTGCCCTCTGGACCAGAAGGTCCAGGGTTCAAATCCCACCTCTGCCAAGCTGCCACAGTTGAGCAAGGCCCTTAACCCACAATTGTAAGATTGTATAAGTTTTAAGTCGCTCTGGATTAGGGGCGTCTGCTAAATGTCGTAAATGTAAATGTAATGGTCCAGACATAAACTGAATCTGATGCTGAAACAAAATGTATTTACATCGTTAGTAAAAGTGGTGTAAGGAAACGTGTTCAATTTAATATTACTTGTTATTTTCTTTCAACATTATGTTCAAATGTTGCTGTCTATTTCTGCCACAACTTTGTGTCAAGTGGGACAACCCTCTAATGGGCAAAGCCAGTAGAAATGATATAGACCCTGTACTTATATATAATCACTGAGACAGGAAAACATTCAGATCTGACTACTGAATGCAGTCGTTTGTTTGTAATCTTAGTCTCAGTGTCAGTTTCCATATGTGTTTTCCTTGTTAGGTTTAAAGTGAGTATTTTATTAGAGGATGTCACTTGTCTTCTGTTATTCAAATTTTGTGTAGACTAGCATGCCGTTCCCTTTGTCCTCCAAGATGTCTGTGATGCCTTATGTTGATTTTTGTGCTGAATAAACATACTGGCCTATGGTTACTCAATGCACGCTGACCTCTACAGTATCTCTGTCTCTGTCTCTGTCTCTGTCTCTCTGTCTCTGTCTCTCTCTCTCTCTCTCTCTCTCTCTCTCCCTCGCTGTGTGTGTGTGTATGTGTGTGTGTTTTCAAATCCCATCTCTGCCAATCTGCCACTGTTGGGTCCTTGAGCAAAGCTCATTAACCCACAATTGCTTGGACTGTAAGATTGTACCAGTTATAAGTCCCTCTGTATAAGGGCATCTGCTAAATGATGTAAATGTAATGTAATTTAATGAGTGGTAGTGATAAATGTCTCCAAACCGCTATCCTGAGCAGAGATGCTCTTAGTTACCAAACTGGCTCTCTGTCGAATCTGATGCAACACAAAATCTCCATTTCAGAGCAGTAACAACATTCGGTTAAAATTACAACAAAAAATAGAAATACTGGCTCGGTGCAAACCCCGTCATGCAGATATGTCTAAGGCAGATACTGTATATAAACTACAGGTCTTGTCTGGTTATTTGTAGACACTTGGCACAGGCCTCCACTGCTGCCCTCTAAAAAGGCTCTCAGATTAAACTTTTGGCTAGTGTACCTCTTGATAAGAGATAGTTGACTGCTAGACATGCTTCTACAATGCACTTGAAGACATTTTTTCTGGTTGAAAGACTTTGAAAGGGAGTGCATCACTGGACTGTGGGAAGCAGGATGCTCATTTCAACAAATTGACCACCACAGTGCACATTCCTAACAGGCTCCAGATGTTCCGGAAAAACCAGAGGACCTTTTGATACGCCAACAAGTGTGAGGAGCTCACAATTTTGTTATCCACCATACAGACACAGATGGAATCATTACTAGAAACCCTGTCTCTGCCTTGACCAGTGATTAGCAGAAGTACATTTGTTGTCACAGCACCCACTGCCTGTCCTGCCATTGACAGTCAAGCACCATCACCATCTCTTGCAGTGGTGTTGTGAACGAGAAACCTGGAACCGTGCCATCTTTAGTGACAAATCCAGGTTCTGTTTGGGTTGGAGTGTGCAGGTTCTACAGGCACAGCTGCAACATCTTTGGGGAAATGTGCTGCAGGATACCATATAGAACCAATATTTCTCCATGCCCAATTGTATCTCATGTTGTATCCAGGCTAGAGACTACTTAACAGGGTTACTAGAGCCTCCATGCAATTGTTCTATTTTTCCCCAATAAACTTATAGTGTCACTGTAATATTGCAATCATTCTGGGTCCCCTGTGACCCTGACTTGGAAAGGTGTGTTTAAAGATAATTGTTCTATCAGCTCATGTACTCTTTCACTGTTATAAAATCTCTAATCCAGCAAACATTGGTATTGAATCAAACTCAACCAAGCTCTCAGAAATAAAGGGAATCATTTATTGTATTAGCACTAAAATACATTTTGAAAATTCTCATGTTGGGATGGTATGTCCTGCCAGATTGCAGGATTGGTTTGATAAACATAAGAAAAAGAGGTCAAGGTATTGACTTGGCCTCCAAATTCCTCAGACTTCAATCTGATTGAGTGGGTGTCACAATGGCACAAGTGGTTAGCAGGATCACCTCACAGCTCCAGACATCCCTGGTTCGATCCTTACCTCGGATTCCACCTGTGTGGAGTTTGCATGTCCTCCATGAGTCTACGTGGGTTTATACCGGGTACTCCAGTTTCTGTCCATATCCCTAAAACTTATGTTAGGCTAACTGGTTGCTTTAAACTGGCCCAGGATGAGAGTGTCTAGTATTGATGTAACCTTCTTCCGGTTGTGAATAGCCATTGATGTTTATACGATATGATATAAACAAATAAACAAAAGAAACAAATTGAGCCTCTGTGGGACATGCTGGACAAACAAGTCAGCCAGCTCCATGGAGGATCTATCTCACAACTTACATGGTTTAAAGGATCTGTTGCTAATGTCAGATAGCAGCAGACACTGCTAGGACTCAAACAAAAGTCCTAATAATGTGTGGGCTAGGGCATTTGACCACTGCACCGCCTGTATATGTGTGTGTGTGTGTGTGTGTGTGTGAGAGAGAGAGAGAGAGAGAGAGAAAGAGAGAAACAGAAACAGAGTGTGAGTTTGAGACTTACCGCCCATGAGGAAGAGCAGACCTGCCACATATTGCATGAGGCCACGGTTCCAGCAGCAGCCAAGCATGCCAATGATCCAACCGAATAGGATGATGGCTACAGCCATGCCCATGAAGCCTGCTGTCATCCTGCGTAGGTCTATGTGAACACACACACATGCAATGGCAGGTCAGACCCACTGTGAATCAAAGCTTATACACACAAAGCAGGACACTAAAGAGAGAAGATTTCAGTCTGCTTCTCCTTGTTAGCTTAACAATGTGACATGTCGAGGTTCTTGAAGGCCCTTGGAGCTAGCTCACACTCACTCTTAGTTCTATATTGCAGATAGAACACAGTCCAATACAGTGGATAAGTATGGTGTTATTTCCAGTGTTTTAGAATGTACTTCAAAAACACTTAACAGCTCTGCTTGGTTCTTAATTTTCACTACTTGACCCTGTGAAACCCTGGTAGAAAAGCAGTATACACAAAAGGCTGAGGCTTTTGGGAGTAAAAGTGTGCAGAGGATATCCAGTTTGTCAACAAATGTGTGAAAATAATACTGAAATGTTTAAAAACAATGTTCGTCAAGGAATCAGTGGAAGGGATGTGTCTACTTCTCCCTAGTGATCTTTAACCCCTCAGACGGCACTGCATTGTGAACTTTAATTTACCAGTAGCTGATATAATGTGGGTATTACCTTATTTACTTACCTTATCAAACACTGCAGTACAGAGTTACATTCACAAATGATGCTTCAAAATGTATTATGCAAAAAAAGATGATTTATTTTAACACTGTACAGAAGTGGCATCAAATTCTCACACAGGAATTTTTTGAGGAAATAAACACCATGTGCTCTGGACCTAAAACTGTTATCAGCAAGTCCAAAAGCCAGGGTCTGTCATCGTATGAGTCTGTGTTAGTGCCCTTGGCATTGGTCATTTACACTTCTGTGATGGCCGCATTAATGCAGAAAGGTACATTGAGATTTTGAAGCAACATACACTGCCTTTAAGTCATCATCCTTTCCAGGGACATCTAGCATTTTTCAGCAAGACAATGCAAATGTATGCTGCACACATTGTAAATGGATGAGGAAAGTACTGACCTGCCTGCAGTTATGACTTGACCCCAACAGAGAATTTGTGAAAGAGTTTGAAATGGCAAATGCCACCTTCTATTGCTGCACATTTGTTCATGAAGAAAATAACGTCTGGATTACTAGACTGCTTGGTATCTTCAGGGCCAAAACATATTTAAATGATCCCATTCAAAGTGGTAAATACATTACTATTCCAACTTTTTTAGAATGTGACCTGAAATATAGTGTTTGGTAAGAAATGAACTGAAGTTAACCAGATAAAACATGAAATATCTCGGTGCTATACTATCTGTAATGAAAGAAACAGTAAAGTAAAGTTTTTCATTGCATTTTCCATCCTGTCCCAACTTTTTCTGAATTTAGGTTAAAGTCTTTACATTTTTTAATACATTTTTAAAATGTTATGCTCATCCTACTGTCTAAACGCAGAATATGACTGAACAAGACTCTAATAAGAGGTTACTTGAAGTGCAGCTGAAAGCCAGTGAAAGATATGCTCAAAGAGTATATCTTTACTAGGAAATTCCCATACATATATTTCATGGTGTTCTTGTGTGTGTATGTGTGTGTGTGTAAAGGGGAATAAAGGCACATGCCGTGTATTTACTAGGGTCAACTCTGTTAGCTAGAGGGCAGGTCACGCTGCTTCAGTGTCCATGTGCTCTTTTTAATCTCACAGTTCAATTCTCTCAGCATGGCTGGCCCAATATTCCTGAACCAGCAGCTGACTGTTAAAAGGTTACGCAGTTCTCCCTAGAGTCCAAATGATCTGCTGCTAGTGGAGAAAACAGAGCTGGTAGGAGAAAAGTACATTTAGCCTGCATATGAGTACTTGAGTTTGTTTGATTCAGTGGCTCAAAAAAGAGGGATTAAAGTCGAGTTAACCAGTAAGAAATGATAGGAACATTATTAAGTTGTTTTCTGCCTTTAAGACTGTGATTCTCTGATTTTCTTCTATTAGGTGTCACAAGGGTTTGCTTGTACTATACTCGCTTTCTGTCATTCAGACATAAATAAGGATACATATAAGACATACAAGACATACTTCTTATTTATTTTTAAGATCTCAGATGTTAAAATCAATCATTGATTGATGCACGTTGCCTGCACTGCTTTCTCAGTATCGTGCTGCTAGGAAGACATTTTTGTATGCTTTGTTGCAACCGAATTATGTTTTAAGTAATAATGAAATAAACATAATAATGATTATGTTGAGGATTAGTCTTGCTGTTATGATTGTTGTTTTGAATTATGGGGAAATGGAAATCAACAACTTATAATTTGCAAATAACTGCTGTATATTGATCAAACTATAGGAAAGTACGGGAAACAGTCAGAATGCAAAGGGTCTATTGTGGCCACCATAAAGTTACATTAAGAAAAATAAGGTATTTTAGAGCAATTCTCTTGATCTTGAATGTTATCTAACAGACCCTGCTGTTTAGGGCACTTACCCATGCTGAAAAAGTTCTCTGCTCACAAAAATGAAGGGGTATTTTAAAATGAATGCAGAGACTGCTGGGCAATCTGATCCTGCCATGACCTGTCGCTGTCAGTGTGTTTTGGCAGTCTTGCATGACCATACACCCTACTGAACAGTCAATGTGTGTGCACTCATGTCCAGTTGTACATGCTTCTGTTCACCTCATGAATATGTCACTTGCTGATCAATCACGAGAGAGTTTTTATTTCATTTGCATAATCTAACAACTTCCTTTGTCTTTTCATTTGCTTTTTTGGTTATCTTGTTCAATGAAATAAATGCTTCTTTTTACTGCTAATTCTTGGGCTCTTGTGATGGTATTGGTCTAGCAAAGATTACAGCCTTCCAATTTATGTTTTTTTTTTCTGTAGTTATACCCAGTTCATATCAGGTCTGAACACATGGAGGTGGGAGGGAGGAAAGCAGGGGCGTCTGTGTTGAGGTTATAGGGACATTACAGACAGCCTTTAATGAAAAAGTACATTCTGTAAGCAACCAGAGCCACATCAGCACCTTTTTTCTGATGAACTGTGAGCTGTGATATTGAACAGAGGACAAAACACAAAATGCCTCTCTCTGTAATGAATTTGAACCAAAACAGATTTTTAAAGATAATTTACCATTACCCTTTTGTGGTGCAAAAATCTGTTAGTCAGTGTCGGTACACCTTTTTAATGGTTTTCTTGAAAGGGTGAGTGAGAACGTTGAAAACAGCATCTTTATTTAGCTTTAATACAGAAAAGTGTAATTATGTGCGTAAAAGCATCCAACAATTAAATCTTGCCTGAATACAGAATAAGTAAGAGAAAACTGGCCTTCCTGTCATTGAATGGTCCATGGCCTTGATTTATCCCAGCAGCCCTATGAAAATATGCCCCCACTGTTTCCTGCTGTAAGATCTTCAATAATCAGTCTGGAACAACAAGACCCTTGTTAAAAAACTAATTCCTTTAATTGTGGTGTTAATCCATACATATACAGATGGCAAGAACAAAAAAATGGTCTATAGCTACCGCCCGATGCTGGGAGCAAATTTATATCTATGCTAGATTGACAGTACAGTCGATTTCGGTTAATGGGACCACACCGGGACGTGACTGTTTTGGTCCTAATAACTGGCTGGTCTGATTAAACGAACATGCCATATGTTACAAGACGGGACGTGCTATGTAACATATTAAATGTTTATTAAACCTTTATTGTTACTTGATCTTATCCAGGAAACCATTTTTTTCAGCTAATGTCAAGTCCCTCTGTGGCATTTTGGCAGGGAAGACAAGACAGGACAAGACACAGTTTACTGACTAAAGCGTTCTGATAGAATTCTTTGCATGTGCTGCCGGACACTCATGTTTACGCTTGACTTCAATTCGCCGAAAAGCAGAGATGCAGATGCATCCCATAACAAATCTGCTGGCTACTGGGTGCTTCGTTGTGGGAAAGAAAGTGGTGGGCGTGTTAACCTGCCGCTGGTTTTGCTCTTGTCAACACAACTTTTCTGATTTCCTGACCTTCGATAAAAGCATAAATTCTTCCGGAGATCCCAAAAATCCTCCCATAAATTGCTGATCGCTAGGTGGCCACTTGTGGCTTATTTTACTTTTCTTATTCTCTCACGTTCTTATTCCGTTCTTATTAGTCCGAATAAGCGAATAACATTACACATATATAATACGATTTGTTTCGCTACTTTAGGATTTGGTCCGAATAAGCGGCTGGTCCCATTAACCTGTGGTCCAATTAACCGGATTCAACTGTATTTGCTAATTTAATGCATAACTAGTATTTAGTGTCAGTTTCTTCAACCCTAAATTCATTAGTTAAAATTACTATTCAGGTGTTTGGGAAGTAACCCCTACAAAAGAAAAAGTGTATTTCTCATGAACCATCCACTGTCTGTTTTTGTCAGAGCCCCGGGTTCTGGTCGACGACAGTTGAGCTTGTGTATGGAGGCCTCATGGTGAGTGGTTCAATCTTGCCTTTGTTGTGCAGTGACACGGTGCTTTAACTGCTAACTAGTTCTTAACATGAGGTTTTGTCTAATAAGAAAAATATAAAGCATTTCTATAAGTTGCTCTGCCCAAGCGTATCTGCTAAATGCTCTAAAGGTAAAGTGCTGGTGTGATGATGCCTAGTGGTTAAGGTACTGGACTATGGACCAGAAGGTTCAGGGTTCAAATCCCACCTCTGCCAAGTTACCACAGTACCACAAGTCCTTGAATAGTAAGACTATATAAATTGCAAGTTGCTCTTGATAAGGGAGTCAGCTAAATGACATAAATGTATATGTTGTAGTGATATTAGGGACACTAGCAGATCAGCTATATGTGTATGACATCCTTTTGCCATGTGTTTCCTCTCAAAAGGGCTTTCAACTTGCATTTTTCAGCTGTGTCTAGAGTTATGGAGTATCCAGCATTTATGGCAACAGCTGGGATGCCGGCTGACATTTAGCTTTTTCCTCATTATTTGGACAAACGAGAAGTTGCTTTATTTTTTGGCGGTTACAATTAGGTGTATCATTAGTTAGCTACAGTAATATTATGTCAGCAGAAAAGTCTCCACATTGATAGAAAGTGTGTTTGTGTGTCTGCTTTGTGCTAAATAGCAATGCTGGTGGCACACAATAGAGGTGGGGAAAATACAAGCCTCTTTTCATCCTCTTTTCATTCTTGACATTTCCAACATGACATAATGAAGAGCCCTGTCACTGAAAGGGTCTGTTTACGACAATAAGGTGCGTTGTGCTACACAATGATATTTCGAAAGCACCATTCAAGCTTTTTGTGTAATGTTGTTTCAGCTGTTTGGACTAGCTCTATAGCTCAGCCAGTTGTAGCTTCATGCTCTGGGTGGATAACAATTATGTTCATTTATTTCGTAAATGCTGCTGCCAGGCTAAATGCTGTTTCACGTCCTAACTGGCTTGATAGTCGGCATTGTTCAGGCTCTGCACTTCTTTTAATTATATGCTTTCAAAGTAAGCTCTGCAAATGAAAGCCTCTTACAGAAGAAATAAAAAACTAGCTTTTTTCATATGGTTTGTTAGTGTGTGTTTAGATAAGATTGTTTCTTTTTTGCAGCATACAATAAATGGTTACTGATTGACTTTATATTAGAAGTAGTATGTTCGTATTTGCAGTGCACAGCAGTACTGTTATGGTCTTTAAATACTCTACACATACTGGCAACTTTGTTCAATGTACAAAGTGGATTCCAAAAATGTTGGGACACTGAACAAATTGTGAATAAAAACTGAATGCAATGATGTGGAGATGGCAAATGTCAATATTTTAGTCGTAATAGAACATAGATTACAGATAAAAAGTTTAATCTGAGTAAATGTAACATTTTATAGGAAAAATATGTTGCTTCAAAATTTCACAGTGTAAACAAATCCCCAAAAAGTTGGGACAAGTGGCTAGAAAAAGGAAATATAACGAACAGCTGAAAGACCAATTAACAATAATTAAGTCAATTGAAAACATGATTGGGTATAAAAAGTGCTTCTCAGAAAGTCAGTGTCTCTCAGAAGCCAAGATAGTAAGAGGATCACCAATCCCACCATTGTTGCGCAGAAAGATAGTGCAGCAATACCAGAATGGTGTTACCCAGTGTAAAATAGCAAAGACTTTTAAGTTATCATCATCA